>MNCI01020228.1:133094-152296 GCA_015680685.1 Gnetum montanum | reverse complement strand
TCCATCCATTATAGCACTTGGATTAGCTTAACTTTACTTTCTATTAATTTACTTTGAATGAAAATTAATTTCTTGTTATTAAATATTTAATATTATAATTTATAATTAATGTGAGTGCAACCACTTTGAGTGTGATTTATTATACTTGGTAATCTAGTGGTGTTAATATACATTCAAGATATGTACAAAAAGTGAAAACACATTTAGGATAATTTAGTTAATTGATTATTTAATTTAAATATTAAAAATTCCTTTATTTAATTATTTTGTAGAAACAAAAAGTTATAAAAAGTTATAAAAATAAATATCTTACATCTCAATCACATTTAACCATACAAACGAGTTAATACAAGTGATGATTGGGAAGACAATGACTAGTAACAATGTCTTTCACCATCTAAGAATATAGGGCATTTAGGTAAAACATAGTCCACAAAAGTTGATTGAATCACATGTACACACTAGTGATTCGTATGGTTGGATGTAGGGCTATGCATCAAACGGTTTTTCTCTATACCACTTCATCTAGTGGTTCTTCCTCCTCAAGATCATTGAAACATACTTTCTTTTTTGAATGAAGGGATTTCTATTGTGCTCCTCTACACTTTTTCTTTTTTTGAGTTCTCCTTCTTCCTTGGCCACTTGATCAATGAGCCTTTGGATTTGATGAGCCTTCATCTCTAATAGGCTTCCTTGGGCATAAACCCCAAGAGTATCTTTGGTTTTATTTCTAAGTCCATCTATCATGTGGCAAAGTTGTTCCCTTTGAGAAACCATGGCCTAAGCATCAGTGCAAAAGCAAGTAATTCCTACCTAGGGCTACATTAAGGGATTCATAATTACCTTGTTTCCATCCTTGAATTTTTTTTCTCAACTTGGAGATCCTGAAGTACATTAGATATTTACCATTGAACAACTTCAACATTGTACTTCATCTATGAATAGACTCTAGCTCCAAGGAATGATATAAAATTTTATATTTTTTATAAGTGTCTTGGAAAATAGTTTGGGTTCCTACCCCTTATTTTTAATATTTTTTTAAGACAAAGGCATCATGGAAGGCTTGTAGATGATGTTGTAAATTAGCATTATATCCTCCTTAAAATTTAGAGATGTTCATATTAAGTTGTTTGATTTGGCCATTACTTTAATGCTTTGTAGAAATATGAATTTCTTATAAAATATTTATCATGCTTCTCATAGCAAGCAGTGGCTTATCATGGTCATTATAATCATGGTAACCCTTGCCATGGCCATTTCTCCTATGATGTGGCCTACTATGTCATCTTTCCTGATGATGCTCTTTCTCTTCCTATTGTTATATATGCTCTCTCCTACCATCTCTAATATGGATCCTTCTATCATCTTCATCTCAATCTTGATCATTTCTCTTTGGTCTCAGTCATGTTTCCTCTTATCAAAGTTTGATGATGAGAAGGATGATAAAGGTGGAGGACTATGCAAGTGGTGTTGACTCATCCTTCTCCTTTGATCCCTTGGTTGTTCTCCTGGTAAATGGTTTAGAGACCTTGGCCTTGAGGTTATTCTAGTCTTAGAATCAATTCTCTCCTCACCTTGGTGATTCACCAAGGTTGATTGTAACCATTGATAATTTGTGTTATCCTTGCTGAAGGGAGGAGGACCTTGGTATTTAGATTATCCTAATGGAAATTCTAGCCCTCCTTTTGTGATTACAAAAACAATGATATTGGGAACTATTTACCCTTGGAGGCTTTGTGGCAAGCCTCCATGTATTTATATTTTCTAAGATAGCCCTCTTTTAGTTGATAATATCTGCAAAGATGCTCCTTCATTTAGTAGTCTAGGGCTATTGGTTCAAGCCCCACCTTCATGAGAGCTATCATGAACATGGAAGGAATAGAATGATCATGAGCAACATAACATTATCCTCCAAATATCTCTAGCATAGCTTCTTATCCTAATGGAGGATAAAAGTGCAGTATAGATAATAGGGATCTAGATGTGCATAGACCACCTTTAGTTTATGAGGAATCTCATCAACATCCTTTCGAGGTTCATCGTATTGGTTAGAGTCATTAGTTGGTGATGAATCAATCTTGTGAAAAGAAGTCATCTTAGTTTGTCCTTATATCATGTGCCTTAATAAAATATTATTATTAATTTTATAAGAGATGATTTTTTATATACTTTTATAATGACTTTGTATGATTTCACTATCTAAAAATACTTAGTGTACTTAGCTAAAATGAGTCCTCAACAATGACACCAATGATGAGTAGCAGGTATTCCGTACACCCAAGTATACAAATCACTAGCATATACACATGATCTGGTTGAATTTCATAAACTTCTTTTACCTAAGTAGCCTATATCCTTAGATGGTGAAAGATATGGTTACTAGTTGTTGTCTTTCTAATCCCACTTATGTTACTTTATTCATACAGTTAAGTATAATTGAGGCATACAATATTTGTTTTTATACTTTTTATTATTTTCTTTTATCTTGTAGAATGATTGAATGAATGAAAATTTTAAGTATTTAATTTAACTAATTACTTAATTAAACTATCCTAAACATGAACCATCCATTTCCACTTTTCACACACATCTTAAACATATACTAACACTATTTGGTTACCAAGTGTTTACTATTGGGTGTAATTGTTAGGTGTACCAAGTATCCACTATTGGAATTACCAAGTGCTATTATATTATGCTCAAAGTGGTTGTGCTCACATTAATTACAAATGAGAATATTAAATATTCACAATAATAAAGTAAATTACATTTAAAGTAAAATGTTGGAAAATAAAGTTAAACTAGTCCAAGTGTTGTAATGGATGGAAGAAATCTTGATTTTATTGTTGTTCATGAAATTATACCTAGGTACATATTGCACTCAAATAAAATGTCATATAATCAATTTGATCCATGCTATGGGCACCCAGAGGAAAAATGTTACTAATTTCTACAGAAAGAAACTACAAAAGTGTAGTACATGCTAAGGTATCAACCAAACACTATCATAAATGTAGTACATGTGCATACTTATATAGGAAACAACTAAATTAGCGTCACCACACATGTTCCAATGCATCTTGAGATGCGTTGATAAGGTAATGTTAATGGCCATGCATCAACACAATTGCCTTATTTGACGTTTCATCAATTACCCTTTAATTTTATTTCTTGACTATCTTGTCTCATCCAAAATCTCATGTAGTTATGTACCTTATTAGTCCATTATCTAATATCATTAGAATCAGATCATCTAGTATTTGCATGAATTGATGTAGTGGAAAAGCATCTTCATAGGTTATGTTTTTCACTTCTAGTGATTCGTCTTAGACATGATGCATTTCTAGTAATGGTTCAAGGTTTGTCCTAAATCGTGGCTCATAGTTCTTCATGGATTTTGGTTTGTCCTTGATTTTGGTTCACCCTAGCATGTCATTATCTTTGATACCAATTATAACATGTTATTCCCAAATGTCATGAAAATTGTCAAATATATGTCATATTTAACCTTATGTATAATGCACATCATAGGAAAAATATAAAAGAAAAATTGATAAAACTTGATATCTTAGGTAGCTGAGTCATGGGGATATGATGAAGCATCATTCTGTCAAGTGTATCAATTAGTTGAGATATCGAAAATGCTATATTATAGATGCTATGTTACATTTGCATTGATGCATCCCTGTCGATGCATCTCAATTGGCTACTATATCGTAGAAGCTATATCACATCCATTATAACTTATCTACGTTGATACATCCTTGTCAATGCATCCCCATTGATGTACCAAATGAGTTAACACATCCTAGTCGATGTAGTGTTCTTATTTGCTTATAAATATGCAAGCATCCATAATGTATTTGGCATCATTTGATCAACAACGTGATCTTGGCAAATAGTTAGTCAGTGTTCATAGCATGGATTTGAGTCATTTGTACATCTTATTCAAGCAGCATTGTACTTGGACACATTTCATGAATGACAATAAGATCAAGACTAATTCATATTCCTTGCAACACTTTAACTTAGAATAGATTTATTTTCGATGCAAATTACTTTTGATGTATTTAGTTAATATTTACATTTTTATGCACATTAATCAATTGGTAGAATGAGTGTGACTAGTTTTTAGCATAAACACATATTCACTTAATAATTCCAATAGCGTTATTGCTTGGTTCGCAAGGTAGCATAACACTTGATAATCCTAGTAGTGGATATGTGAGTTTAGGATCTTTATGACAAGCTAGAAAAGAACACTAATCATTTTTAGGATATTTTAGGATTTAATTTTATTATTAATTAGATGAAATAATTAATTTCTATGTTAGTATTTAGTTTTTTTTAAGGCCCTAATAACATCGATAATCATAGGTTTCACTTTGGACTAAACTATACATGATAAAGCTAATACTAGTCCAAGTGGGAAGACAATGACCTATGATAAATGCTTAATGATCTAGATACTATACTAGTCCCATCCACAAAATTTAATCAAATCATGTATGCATGCATGCTTTTAATCCATATGGTTAAACATAGGGAACACTTTGCTACTCATCATTGGTATTGTTGTTGGGGATGATGCTATTTATTTAGATTATTTATATTATAAAAATTTCTTGTAAAAATTATTAATGATTTATCTTGTCAAAAATATTAATATTTTAAGCCACATACATATTAACTGAAAACATGTCTACTTCACATAGGATCAATAGTCCATTACATGATGAGAACATTTGTAGGAGAAATGATAGGATCTATATTAAAGAAAATTGAAGTGAACCACTATAAGTAGAAGTTTCATATGCTCATTCCAACCCTTACTACCAAAGATTATGTTCAACTATCAAAGATAATCCTAGAGGGGATGGAACAAGTCCTAGTATAAGGAGGATCCTAAGGCTTAGGACCTTCACCAAACCTAGAAGAGATGAACCAAGGGATCATAGGGGGAGATATAGGAGCCATGGTAGTTCTTCTAGTTTACCATCTTCCTCTTGATATTCATTTTCTAGTTATGATGAAGAGAGCTTCACTAAGGGGTTATGATGAAGATAGCAATAGATATAAAAAACAAGATAAAAGGTATCAAATGGAGCATAGATGAGTCCATTGAGGATCATTAAACTTAGAAGGGTGGATGAATAAGTTTCCCAAATTAAAAATTGTTGAGACAAAGCACACACACCAAATTTAATGTGGTTTCCCAACTAGGGTAGTCCACACTCAGAGGATAGTTTACTAGCACACCTCCATACTTTATTGCTCTCAAATGTGGTTTGAAGGGTACTACACCCTATACAAGCTCTAAGCTCTACTCTAGAGTGATTTGACATCACAAATCCACTCAACCTTGCAAGGTCCCAACAAGCTTAGAAATGTGGTTTCCAAGATCCCAAAACCTTTACAACTTGAGCTCCACTCTAGAGTGTTGTGCTACTATACCAACACTTAATTTCATAGTATCCTGATAAGCTCAAGCAAGCTTCCTTCTTGCAAGAAGCACATCAACCCTACAAGGCAATAAAAGAGAACAAAAATTACAAGCGATAAATGTAACTAAGTTTACTAATCCTTGTACTTTGAGGCATATCTCACTTTGACCAATTACAACAAACAAAAGATAGTATGATGAGGAAAAATAACAAGAGAATGATGATTGCAATTATTGCTTGATAATTACACTTAAAAGTACATAATGCTTGTACATTTCGTAATGGAATGAAGTATTATTACAGCTAATATGTTTCCGAAATCACCTCAGAATTCATGCAACAACTATCTTATGATCACTGGAGACATCTTCTTCAAGGCTGAGACATCTTTCTACATTAGGGAGTGATGACTTTTCTTTAGGAAAGACATCTTTGTAGAGATGTCTTCAGGAAGACATCCTTCTCACCAAGAAGATGTCTTCTATTTTTCAAAGATGTCTTTGTTTGAGTAATCTTCAATTAAGCCAAGACGTTTGTTGTTCTTTGGAGACATCTTTCTAACTTTCCTTCACTTCGACCAAGACAGATACTATTTTTTTGGAGATGTCTTTCTTTAGTTTCCTTTCCATTTGAAATCCATGTTCCTTGTTCTAACTTTTGCATGCTTTCTTGAGACCTTCTTTGAGCTCTCCTTTTATCTTAACCAGTTCATTCCTTGAGTATTCATCTTAAAATTTCTTTGTAGATGTCATCTCCTCATCTTCTTGTGAATTCTTTGTACCTGTTCTCTAATCATAAGCATACAAACATTTTTTATCTCCATTTTCATTAAATTTTTGACATACCAATAGGTCAACAGTCTTCCCATTTTTGGTGATGTTCAAAACTTAGGAAAATGGATTAGTTGACATTCAAACATACATCTACAAAAAAAAAAAAATCCATAAAATCCATTGGCTATTATCTCCCCCTTTTTGAACAACATCAAAAAGGATAAAGCTCATAAACCTATCTCTAAAGAGATATCATTTTTCAAATAAAACATTTTTAAAAAATTCATATTGATCACAAATATTTTGGGAACGTTCAAGAATATTATCAATCATTTCAAAAACTACCTAACAGCTCTTCATAAAAGAAATATGAGTACTTCTTACTTTAATTTATTCCATATTCATAAGAGAGGGCATAAAGTAGTCAAGGGAAGATATATTCATAGCAAGTTGTATTGCCATAGAGATGCCAACATTTAGTGAAGAGAAAAAAACATCTCTTAGCATTATTGTCATAGGGCTAATGATGTCAAAACAAATAGGAGCTACCCCTTATTGAAATTTAAATTCTAAGAATTTTGGACCAAGTAACCTATCTTTCTGAACCAATAAAGTCATTAGTTAAACCAATATTTCATGATTCCATCAGTACTCAACTCCTTTGAAAGCATCATGAAACTAAATTTATGGTAAGAGAGAAAGGAAATGCTTGTGTAAATAATATTAGGTTCTCATAAATGAGGACAAATACCAAATCAAAATAAGCTGATGTCAAAAAATAGCCAAGCAAATTCTTAATAAGATGTTCAAATAGTAACTATCATAAAATAAAATGTCTATAAGATATCTTAACCAAGATTTAATTCTACCTTTACCTTGGATGTTGTACCATACCCTTACATGAATTCTTAATCATTTTTGAAATGTGGTATTTTGTTGCTTTAGTGTTTCTTGGTAGAAGCCTCCAAAGACACCCCCCCACCCCCTACATTGGTGACCTCTAAGATGACAAACGATAATGAGGAACAATCTCTCCCTACACATGTGCAACTTTCCTTGGGCTTTTAAGATCATCTTGTATTTTTCAAGTAATTGTCATATATCACCAAAGTACCACAAATATAGATCATCATTAAGATCAAATATGGAGACAAAGTCACCAATTAGTAATATTAATGGAATTTTCAAAAACGTGTCTACTTATGATTCATGACTTATACCAAAAGCATCAAAGAAATGGCTCAAATATTCCAAAGCGCATGAGCTAAAAAATAGATCATCACAAGAAGTTCAAACCAAGCAAGATTTAAGGGCTATTGAAAGTAATATAAAAATCCAAAAGAAATTATTACAAGTGCTACACCACATATTTTCTTAAAATCAATTACATCAAGTTCAAAATGAATATAAGAGATACTCTAAACAATTATTCCAAAAATTCCCTACTCTAGACATAACACTTCATAAATAATGTAAGATTGAATCAAAAATAATTTGGACTTCTCAAATCATATACTTATAAATTTTCTAGCAAGTAAATAGACAGAAACTTACCTTGACTTACCTTGCTTGTAGGTGAGAAGAGAAGATTAACGAATTTTGAGATGAGGTCTCCTATCATAAAGTGCCTCCTCACGTTTTCATTCTTTTTCATTAGATCTTTTATATTATGACTCTATTTTTCATGTTATTTATAAAAGAATGCTTGATCACTTATTGCATCATCTTTCTCTTTGAGGAAATTTTTGATTTTCCACTTCTCTTCATTTTTAGCTACTACTACCTGCAAAATATCCTTACCAAATCATTTTTTACAAGACCAAGAATTAATCTTGTTTTGCTTACTACCACAATTTTTATAAACAAGTAAAGTATTATCCTTGTGAATAACATTATCAAACCTAACTATGCTTGAACTTGAAGTTGCATCTTCCTATGTGACTTTCTCCATATTCTTTGGCTACTCTTCAAGAGTCTTTTCTTCTTAAAAATTTCTACAATCCTTATTTAAAGAGGTTAGTTGTTGAATCTTGGCTCTTATGTTTGAAATTTCTCCTTTCATTTGATTTTAAATAGCATCTAGGTTAGAATTTAAAAATTTCTTTCCTCTTATAAGCAAATAATATAGAACAATAATTTTTTCTCTAAGATCACTATACCTTTCATCATACTTACCACCTTATTCAACCATATGTGAAGAATTATCATCTATAAGTGCCATGCATATGAGATCAAAATTTTTGATAGATTTGTCTGCTTCTTCTTCACTTTTCTCACCATCATCCTAGCTTGCATAAAGTTGTTCTTTTTCAATTCCTCATCATTAGATTTGTTCTTTGGCTATATCTTGCTATCATTAGGGCATTCAAAGGCCATATGGCCTCTTCTTCAAAAAACCCAACATTCTATAGAAGAAAAATCTAAGTAAGAATTCAAGAAATTTTTACCTCTCTCTTTACCTTTGAGCAGATTGGATGTTTGCTGATATGTCCCTTGGTTTCTTCTTATTATCAATCATTGTAGATTCCTTGAGAGAAAGGCAATCTCATGTTCATTTCCCTCATCATGCTCATTGCACTCCTTCTCCTTGGAGGTAGTCTTCAGTTCTTGGATGGCTCCTTCACTTATGGGATTTATTCATAAGTAATGAGAAAGCTTTGAAACTCTTCAAATTTTAGAGTTAAAAAATATCTGATATCTTCCATGGTCATGACCTTTGGTTTGAACTCTAGCTAAAGTGTTCTGATCATTTTAATGATGACATCGCTCTTTGAAAAATCTTTACTAGTACCTCTAATGTCTATGACAATATCATTTTCTCTAGAGAAGTAATCTTTTATTTTCTCACCTTCTCTCATTTTAAGCTTATCATATTTGCTTTACAAAACTAGTAATTTAGATTGTTTCATAATAGATATTCCTTCATAAGTAGCTTCTAATGTTTTCTAGATTTCTTTGGCCATTTTACAACCTACTACTCTATTAAAATCAAATTTATTCAAAGCACAATATATAAAATTTTTGGCTTTTGAGTCAAAGATGAACTTATCTTTCTTCTCTTGTGTCCATTTTTTGCAGGGCTTGATGGTTCCAGTGGATCTATCAATAGGTAGAGTGTAGCCTTCAAGGATGAACTCCCAAACTTCAGACTCCATAGATTCAAATAATCCTTGAATTCTAGCTTTCTAATAGGTGAATTCAAGTCCATCAAACATGGGTGGCTTTGTGTAAGATGTCCTCTTCATTGTTCACTCCAAAAATTGATGACAAAGAAGAGTACTAATCTTTAATAGCACTTGAGGATCACAGACCTTAGAAGGGGGAGGATGACTAAGTTTTTCAAAATAAAAAATTATTGAGATAAAGCACACATACAAAATTTAACATGGTTCCACAACTTGGATAGTCCACACACCTTTGGACTTTGTTGCTCTTAAATGTGATTTGAAGGATACCACACACTGTATAAGCTCTAAGCTTTGCTTCAAAGTGATTCAACACCATGAATCCACTCAACCCCACAAGGTCTCAACAAACTTAGAAATGTAGTTTCCAAGATCTCACAACCTTTACAACTTAAGCTTCACTTTGATGTGTTATGTTGCTATAGCAACACTCAACCCTACAGGATCCCAACAAGCTCAAGCAAGATGCCTTCCCACAAGAAGAACATAAACCTCACAAGGCAATAAAATAGAACAAAAATTACAAGGGATGAATGCAACTAAGTTTTATGATCCTTGTACTTTGAGGCATAGCTAACTTTGACTAGTTACAATAGAAAAAAGATCTACATGCTTACTTAAGACCTTCTTTGAGCTCTCCTTTTATCTTAACAAATTCATTCCTTGAGTCTTCATCTTGATATTGCTTTGTATATGTCATCTCATCTTCTTATTGTGAATTCTTTGTACCTATTCTATAATCATAACAACCATACAAATATTCTTAATCTCCATTTTTCATACATTTTTGACATACTAAAAGGTCAACAACCATCATAATTAGAAAAATAAAAATAGAGAAAAGGATTATAACCAAGATATGTTTGATGGTGATGAACCCTTGTAGACTACTAGAAGTATGATATAGATCAGGGAGGGCATTAGAATACCCCATAGGCACCAAAGAGAAAACTGTATCAAATGAATTAATATGAATAACATTCCTAAATTTGAGGGAGACTATAATTATAATCCACAATGTCATTTACAAGGCTTCCATGATGTCTATGCTTTGAAAACTATTAAAAAGAAGTGAATACTTTTGTCCTTTCCTAGGAGACTAATACAAGAAGCTAGAACTTAGTATAGATTGTTGGAACTAGATTCAATCCACTAGTGATCCACAATGCTTGAGCTATTCAACAAGAAATAAAAAACCTATTTAATGGTGTTCAATTTAAAAAACAAATCTAAGGGTGAAAGCTAGAGAACGATGAATCCCTCAATGTAGCCTTAAGTAGATACTATTCTTTTCTACATATATATCAAGGTCATGGATTTTCTCAAAAAGAGTAGCTTCATCACATCGTAGATGGGCTTTGCTAGAAAATGAAAGAGACCCTTGGGATCTATGCCTAAGAAATATTAATAGAACTGAGAGTCCATCGGGTATAAAGGCTAATTGAACAGATCACAAAAGAAGAAGGAGAGCTATGTAAATGAAAGGGTGTACAGGAATATAACTAGGATCCAACTCTTCACATGAAGGAGGTTCATATTTATGATCAAGAAAAAGAGATAGCTCTTAATGAGTTAATTTTCCATAAAAACCTATCAATATAAAAGAGTATCACTAAAATTGAAGCAAAAGCAAAAAATATATGGAAATTGATGGATGAAAAAGTTACAACTAACTTGAAAATCATAGAGGAGAAGGTAAAGCAAGTAGGACCAACTAATCAATATAAAAGTAGCAAAAAGAATAAGGAAATAAGCAAGGACACTTATCAAGAAAAAGGGAAAATAATTATAGTAGAAGAGATTATAAACTCAAATGTAAAGGAGAAGGATGAATGTCATATTTTTCAATATGAACATTCAAATGGCTATTTCCTAGTTATTTTGCATCCATAAGAGTCTAGGGTTTTTACTTTGAATTCTACTTTTATGGAATAGAAAATGCCCACGAGATTTTCTTATCCACAAGGTAATTAGACACAATTCTAGAACCAATAGTACTTTCCAAGTAGGACTCTTTCTTAACTTTGATGCTACTATCAGCAATAATGGCAAATCCCACAATCATGGGGAATGCCATCATCAAACCAATAATATTGTTATTACCAATTAAACCATTATGGATATTATGTTTAACAACTTGTTTTTTCAAATGGTTCCATAGCCCATGCCTCAACTAACTACTACTACCCTCTTGAATATAATCAACCCATAACATCCTATGGGATCACCATTTCATACCTATCATCATCCTTTACACTCTCAATACTCTCATACTCCCCTCCAACATATGTCACCACCAATAATTCATGAAGGATTTACATCACAACCTCAATAGAAGAATGCCACTCATGCTGTGAACATACAAGTAAATGATGATGTTAGCATATCTAAGCATAAGTCTCAAAAACATCCTTTCTTCAGGATAGTGCCCACACATATGAATAAAACTAGTAAACCTACTAGCTCATTAATACCAATGCAAGGCAAATCTAGTGCAACCCTTTTCCTTACAAAAATAAGGTCTCCTATTCCTATGCAAAAACTAATAACCATTATCACTCCAACACAAAACATAAAATATGAACCTATCACTCTAGAGGGACAAAAAAATCCATGCATTACTAATAATTTGAAAGTTTCAAGTGTTAACATGACCCTTATCGACCCACAACAAACTTGAGGAATAGGTATGTGCGCAAACCTGTCTACATAATACCACTAAACCAAAAGACATCTAGTGGCTAGAGAATGAGAATTTTAAATCATTCAAAATATGCATGAAAACATCCAACATACTTATTATCTCTTCTTCCAAGAAAATGAACCAAGAAGAAAACATACAAAACAACATTTTACCCTCTAACCATACACTAGAAGAAAGTGATGAACAAAGCGACCTAAAAACTAAAATAGAACATAAAAAAGAAAATATCTCTAAACCCTCTCAAATAAAAATACCTTTTATTCTAGTTGGATGTGTGTCTCCAAATGATCAAAACTTGATTACCATCTATATTAAATGGGCTAACAAGAGAAACATAAATTGCTAAAGATGATGAATGGAAAACCTATAGTGTATAATCTAGGAAATGTACAATCCATTTTTTGAATGCTCATCCATACGTTTAGTCATGGGGGAGGTGTCCCATCTTGAAACAAGAACTGATAGTGCATTTTCACTTTTTATTTTACAATTTTTTAGCGTTTTCTTATTTCTTCAAAATTTTTCAATTCTTAGTATGTTTTTCATTTCTTATTATTTTTAACTTTTCTTAAGTCATTTCTTTTGTGTTTTATGGATATTTACTATGCTTTTGTTAAAAATGTTATCATTTTTTATGCAAAAGTTAACACCATGCGTTGGGTCATTATCATACGCTCTCAAGATGATTGGGTAAATAATTGTGTAAAGCAGTGAGACCACATCATCCATCCCTTTAGTTTCTTTAAATAAGATTTTGTTATCATGAAATCAATATGGTTCTTCTTACATGAAAATAAAATTAACTCATGACCATTATTCCTTGAAAAAAGCAGAAAGAAACCAAGAGGAAATGAAAAAGGATATGACATCAAGGGAATCTGCTAATTCTTTTCACTATCTCTATGAGTCTTACTAATCCATGTGTTTATATCATTACTCATGTTTTAATTTTGACGGAATCATGTTCTCAATTAAGTGTTACCTTGTCATGTCACTGGAAAGGCATGTTACCCATGACTAAAGGTAGTTGATGAGTTGCATTAAGTTGGCTACATCGACAAGGCCTTATCAAGGCGACCTCATCGATTGGGCCTCATCAACGAGGCCTAGTTAATGCATCTTACCTTGCATCAATGAGGCCCCATTGATGCAATGTCAATTTTCTTGATTTTGAGCCATAAATATGCACTTGTAGCTACATTTATGGCATAGTATATTGTAATTTCAATAGAGATCATACATTTTTTTTATTTTTCCTTCAAATACCTGTAGCAAGAGTCATTAAGTGTATGGATCTTTATTCAAGCATTATTGTACATAAGCATGATAGTGTGTGTGGCAATAAAGAAAAGCTTTTCAATAAACCTTGCAGCACTTTGGATAGATTAGCTACTTTATTTATGCATTTACTATTTTCAATTATTTATTAAATGTTTTCAATTAATTATGAAATATTTCCTAGTTATTACGTTGATGAGACAATTAAATGAGATAGATTACACACATAAGTATGACTGTTTTGAGTGTAACACATATTTGATTGGTAATCCCAGTAGCGTTATTGCTTGGTACACCCAGTAGCATAGCGCTTGGTTGCCTAATAGTGAATACATGGGTTTAGAATCTGTACAAAAAGTGGAACATATAATTATATTAGGATTGGTTAAATGATTAGTTAATTAGTTAATTTAGATTAGTTAATCAAATCCCTTTTTATCTACAATTCAAGCACCCAACTATAAAACATAAAAATGATAAAAATTGAATGCCTCAGTTACACTTAACCATACCAACAAATGTCACAAGTGTAATTGGAAGTACAATGATTGACCTTAAGGCTAGATTCACTTTCTAAAGGGCTAGTGAAGTAGAAATGACAAAGTCTATGGAATTCAATTGGATTGCACATGAATGCTTCATGATTTATATGGTTGGGTGTAGGGGTACCTCACCACTCATCATTGGCATGTTGTCAAGGACTTTGCTTGTGGAACGTGCACTATTTAGATTTAAGTGAATACCATTAATATCGTTGTATGAACCTAAAGGTTAATATCATTCCCATTGTACATAGAGTTATAAAACCACACTGACAATTTTATTTTGTTTTGTAAAATTTTTTCTTCTTCTCGTAAGAACAAGGATACCAAACCATCAGTCCCACAAGAATGCAAGGTGGTATACACTCATCCAGATGAGTTTGTGATGAATTTCACCTTCATCCTGCATTAGGATGAATAGATGAGATGTTGTGATATGGAGGGCAATGTCATCTTGCCCCTTGATAGATTTGTGCTTGGGATGCTATTCAAAATCCTTAAGAAGTTGGGCATAGTAGATCTTCATGAAGAATATGTTGTGGATGGTTATGACACTCAAAACTACTATCCCACTAAAACAAAATATAAATGAGATCAACATTAGGAGAAACTCCATGAAGCTACAAAAGGAAAACATTACACTAACCCCTTGTTCCTACTAGATTAAGAGGATAATGAGGATCATCCTTGGACGGTTCTCAACGTGAAGATTTTCCACCCCTGCTATTGATGGCGAGGGTATGAACCCAATCCTACAATTGACTATTCATAAATTAGGTTCAAGAAAAAGTGATAGCCAAGGTAGGGATTTGGGTAAACATTGCAACAACAAGGGATCTAAGGATGGTGATCGTACCAGGTGTAAAAGTGGCAATAGATACTATAGTGGTAGTAGCGGTCCACCTTCCTCTTCATCCTCTTCATCCAATTCTAAACATTGCTTTGCATCTAATAGTTCTCATGGAAGCCACCATCGAAACAACCATGATGAAGGTGATCATTGAAATAACAATGATCATGAAGGCCACCAAAATCAAAGGGGTGGCTGAAACCATCATAGCAATGATGATGAGTTGCTATTGGCAACTCAAAGTATGATCAACATTGCAAAGGCAGTAAAAATCCCAACCATGCATATGAAGGATAGTCGGATCAAGCATCTAGATATGAACAATATCCCAAGATTTGAGGGGGGATACAATGCTAGTTTGTAGATACATCTACAAGCTTTTCAAGATGCCTATGCCTTAAAAAACATAGATAATGAGTGGTAGAAATTCAAAATTTTCCCAAGGATACTCATTAAGGAAGCTAAAAGTTGGTAATAGTCCTTAGAGCCAGAATCTATCCACAGATGAAGTACCATGATAGAACTACTCAATGACAAATATTAGACGTGTTCTAGAGTGTCCAATTTGAGAAGGTAAATCCAACATTGGAAATAAGGAGCACATGAACCCTTGGATGCTACCATGGGCCAATACTATTCACTCCTACATCAATGCCCTAGCCATGGTTACTCTTAGACGGAACAACTTCACCACATCATAAATGGGCTTAGAGTAGAAACTAGAAAAACCCTTGGGGTGTATGCCTAAGGAAGATTATCTAAACTAAGTGCTCATTAAATCCAAAGGTTAATTGAGCATGTAGCAAAAGAAGAAGGTGAGCTACGAAAAAGGAAAAGTGCTAAAGAGTATAATAGGGATCCTTTCATTAGAAAATGAGAGGTCCAATTTTGTGATGAGGACTACTCACCACTTGATGAAGTGGTGAACAGAAAGACCTTACCCATCCAAAAATCTATCTCTGAAATTTCAGCCAGGGTTTATAAGTTATGGGACTCTTTGGATAAAAAATTTCAAACCACTTTAAAGATTGCTAAAGAACCAAAAGGGAAAAATAGTGATTGTAATTGCAAGAGGTGAAAAGAAGCTAAATGTGAATACTAAAGAGGTAAGGGAAAATTGCTATAGTAGAGGAAGTTGTGGAGTCTAACTTTGATAATGAAATTGGATGTGACATGTGCCAATATGAACATCCAAATGGATGTTGCCCTATGATGTCACACTTACAAGAGTCTAAAGTATATGCATTGAATCCTCACCTAACATGTAGGCAAGCTCCAAGATGATTGCCTTATCCTCAAGGCAATCCAAGATAGTTCCACCAACAACAACAAGATTACTACCCAAGTTAAACTCCTCCACAACCTTATGAACAATACCAATAGTGGTACCAACCACAATCATGGGAAACCCTTATAGGCAACCAAATCCATATGGGTACTTTGTTAAGCAGCCCATCTCCTCTAGAAGTTTTGCAAGCCATGCATCATTCCAAAATCATTATTATCCTCCAAAGCATCATCAAACACATTCACCATCTACTTGATGGGAAAACCCATATTCATATCCTTATCATCCTCCACATCCCTCTACACCTACACCTCCACCTTTAACCTAATTACCTCCTGCTCTGTCTATGTAGGATGAGGTTCCTCCACAACTGCAACAATGAAATGCTACAAGGGTTGTACACTCACAACTAGTTTTTCAACCAAGTGATCTAAATAATCAATCAAGGAAATGATCTTTCTTCTAGCCCAGCAATCCTCTCCAACCTTTGCAACCTACTCTAGCTCATCATCCTACATCTCCATCACCCTCATCCTCTACATAAAATACCTTCGAGTGTCCTTCAAACTAAGTGCTACCTAGGATCTACACTATAATGCTAACCCATGCAGTTTCTAATTGGATCAAGGTTAGAAATCTTCATATAAAAATATCTAATGTAGGAAGTCCACTCATCTATCTATAGATTGTTGGACAAGAGCCATGCAAGGCTCTTCTTGATTCTAGTTCCAGAGTTAACCTCATCTCTCATTATATGTACAAGGCCTAGAACCTACCACCTCTTAAGAAAGCAACTCCATCTAGAATTAGTAGATTAGTCAATTACTATCCCTTTGGGACTAGTAGAGGACATTGTGACCATAGTTTGTGGGTGGTCCTATCCTGCTAATTTTCTAGTAATCAAGGTGAACAACTACAAAAATGACTTTTCCATAATTATGGAAAGGGCTTGGTTGAGCACAGATGACACAAGAATGGGAATAAGGGATCTATCTTTAGAAACATCTAAGGAAAATGAGCTAGGAAAGATTGAGAAGAAGCATATTTCATGCATCACATACAATGATAATGGGTGCAATTACATGCAAAATATTTGGTCAATCAAGAGTATGGACATTAAGGCATGTAATCAGTGTGCATAAGAAATTAACATTCAAAGGTGTCTATATGTAGAAACCATAAAGTAGGAAGGCACCCAGTGGCTAATGGCTGATTCAGATAGTAGCACAACATGCATGGAGTCAATTGAGAGCTTAACGTGTGAATATGTTGAAGACATGGACAAAATTGAATAAATTCATTTCCATCTCTCTAATGAAGATGATGATACCTATTGGGGAGAGTTGGAAATCCCTAATCAATTCAAGTAGAAGCCCTTAGAACTAAAAACTTTACTAGCTAGTATGGAGTATGCATTTTTAAAGAATGGTAAACCAATCATCATTAATGCCAAACTTTCTCCTAAACAAAAAGAGAAGTTGTTGAAAATGGTGAAAAAATGGTTAAAAACCTTTACCTGGTCATATCTTGAGCTAACTAGAATCAATCCAAGGATATGCTAGCATCACATCTACACCAACCTAGACATGAAGCCTAGAAGATAGCCGCAGAGGTGGTTGAATCCCAAATTGAAGTAAACTGTCAAAGAGGAAATAGACAACTCCTCAAGGTAGGGTTCATCTATCCAATTGTAGATAGTGAGTGGGTTAGCCCACTTGTAATTGTACCAAAGAAGGATGATAAATGATGGGTTTGCATCGACTTTAAGCTATTAAATATGGTAATGTTTAAGGATCACTTTCCTTTGTCATTTGTGGATCAAGTATTAAACACCATATCTAGGCATTGTTATTATAGCTTTTGGATGGTTATAATGGCTATAACCAAATCCAAATTGCACCTGAAGATCAGGCCAAGATAACATTCATGAGTCCCTAGGGAACTTTTGCATACTGTAAAGTGCCATTTGGCCTATGCAATTGTTGGCACATTTGGCCATTCCATGGAGCAGGATTTATAAGGTTATGATGATTTTTTTTTTTGAAAAATGTAAAAGAGATTCTTGGGATTATGTTTCTTCCCCAAGCTTTTGCTAATTGGTTCACACCCCCAAAGATATGGTTGGTTGAGTGTCCAAAAAGGGTCTTGTTCAACGTGCATCAACCAATACATGAAAGATCGGAGTCTACTATTTCGCATCTAAAAGACAAAATCGAAAAATATACCATTGACTTTAGGAAAAGGGGAAAAATTGAAAATTAAACCAAGGTAAGGAGACCACACTAGGCAATCACTGCCACTGAGAATTGTGAGACCGATCCATAGAGATGGATGCACAGAAAAATGGTGATGGTAGCAGCAACGCAAGAGCAGCAGAGCACACCCATGGAGACCGAGGATGATCATTGGGAGCAGCAGTGGCACATTCGGGCCATTTACGGTCGCCTGCAAAATCGTGGCCCTAATTCGCTGAAAATCGCAGCCCTAATTCATAGATTCTGTTTGGGCATTCTGGGGAATCCGTGGGTCAGTGGGTGCGCGGAGGCTGCGAAAATACTGCAAAAGCTCGCAAAAACCTATCTTCCTGTGCGGCAAAGGCCGTGGCATAGCAGGAAGCTTCAACAACAACATCAATGGCGGAATCTACAGACGGCCTGCTCTGTTGGAGCCATTTCGAGTGAAGAAGAAATTTGTTTTGCTACAGCTGTCGCTACCGCGTCTTCATCATCATCAAGGTCAAGTGTAGCTGAGACTACGGTGGACCCGCGGTTTGTGAAATACGCAAACGCAAGAAGCAGAAACCCAAACCCAAATCGAAATCTACGTTTTTGGGGGTTCTATCCCACACATCCACAAATACACTGCAGAAAAAATAATAATAAAACAGAGGACAAAAGGCAGAGAGCGAAGGGCAAACAACGAGCAAGCACGTTTCTGGTTCATCCCTGCAACTTCAAAAAATATTTTGTGCAGTTATTTCATCGCTAAAACAAGGCTTCTTCCTTCCAAAATATTCATTTCGAATTTTAGGTGGTATGACCTGCAACTTACCTTCAAACAGCTACCATGACCGATGCCGATGCATTCGGCATCGCATATCAGTCCGATGGATAAGGCAACAGGGACACGGGAGCACAC
>MNCI01020228.1:84952-113700 GCA_015680685.1 Gnetum montanum | reverse complement strand
AGTTTTCCTATTTACCATCTCTTCAAGTGGTGACTCTTCTTCATCCTCATAAAATCTTACTCCCCTCTTCCAAAGGAAAGGATCTCGGTTATACTCTTCCACACTTTCTCTCTTCTATAGCTCACCTTCTTCCTTAGCAACTTGATCCAATAGTCTTTGAATTTGATGGGACCTAAGCTTGGATAGTCTCCCTTGGGCATAAGTCCCAAGGGTTCTTCTCATTTCATGCTGAAGACCATCTACGAGATGGTGAGTTGATCCTTTTACGAATAACCATGGCTAGGAAAACGATGTAACAGTGCATAGTATCGACCCATGACAGCATCCAAGGGTTTATGTCCTCCTTATTTCCAACCTTGGATCTGTTTTTGCAAGTTAGACACTTGGGAGTACATTTCGTACTTATCATTAAATAGTTCTAACATAGTACTCCACCTATGTATGGATTCCGGTTCTAAAGACTAGTACCAGCTTTCTGCTTCTTTAACTAATGTTCATGAGAACAACTTAACTTTTTACCATTCATTCTCTATGTTTTGTAAGGCACATGCATCATGTAATAATTGTAAGTGATTCTGAGGATCAGTGTCATATCCCCCTTCAAATCATAGGATATTGTTCATATCTAATTTTTTGATCCTACTATCTTTCTAGTGCCTTGTTGGAATTCTAGTAGTCGTAGTTATGTCTAACATACTTCGAGTAGTGAGTAGGGGTTCATCATGATCATCTCGTCCATGGTATTTATGATGCCTACATTGTTCCCTACTCTCTCTTCTTCTATGTTGTGACTCTCTAGAGTGCCCTCATCCCCTTTCCTAGTTGTTTCATTTATGAGTTCCACTTTGCCTACCTTTATCCCGATGTTCTTTTTCTTTATGATTGTGTCTGAATAGTGAACGAGAGGGTGAAGGAGATGATGAAGGTGAAGAAGAAGGAGAACCATCACCATGACGGTGTCTGCTACCTTCTCTTCTATGATCTTAGCCCTGATTGTAATTGTGATTAGAATGTCCACCTTTATCATAAGTTCATGTCCCTTTTTCAAACCCTTTATGCTTGTGGGTATCAGAACCTAGGTTATGAATAGTGGAATGAATGTTTTGATACACAACCCCTTCGCCAAAGTCAAGGGATGGAACATCATTATGTGGGCAACTGCCTAAGGTAGGTTCACCATCCTCATTTTCGCTTAAGACATGTGGGACATCCCGGGATCACTTACCCTTTAAAGATTTATGATGTCTCTCCTATTGAAAGTTCCTTTCACGTTATGCCTTTGTGAGATGGTATTCTCTTGAGTCATGGTCTTGCACAATGTATTTTTCATGTAAGTGTGGCATGCCAATTCCTGTGAGAGCATGAAGAAGCATGCTCAGGACTGAACGATTGAGAGGTAACACTATGTTACCTTCTAAGTCTTGCCAATGCAATTGTTTGTCTTGATGGAGGATAAAGGTGAAGTTTAGTATATACTCATCAAGATGAGTATATACCACTCAAACTTGTTGAGGAATTGGCAGATCAACATCATGTGTATTACACCACCAATTTTTTCCTATTTCAAACTAAGCGGTGAGGCGCTTTTGTACAAAGAAGGAGACATACTTGTCTATTCAGCGTGCAATGTATTCTTGTTTATTATTTTCACAACGATCCCTAAGGATTTGTTCCAATGATGTGAATGATTTCCTATGTTCTAGTTAGTGCACAAACAAATAAGTCCCTAGCAAAGGCACCAATGATGAGCAGCAACGTACCCCTACACTCAATCATATGAATATGAGCATTTCATGCACAACAAATTTCAAGGACTAAGTTCCTATGCACCTTTGTGGAAAAAAATGGGTTGGTTGATTGTTGTCTTTCCAAGCTTACCTATATGTCACAATTGTATGGTTAAGTAAGCTTGAGGCATATGATTTTTATAGCTTTTATGTTTTTATGTCCTGCACTAGTAGGGAAGGAGAGAGATAAATAAGTGACTAAATTATCTTAACTACTCATTAACTAAGTTCTAACTAATCCTAACACCAACATCCATTCTCACTTTTCGTACACATCCTGAACTAGTGCAACACTACTAGGATTACCAAACGCTAATCATTGCTAGGTTACCAAGTGTTACACGCATGCTCGAAGTGATCGTACTGAGTGTAATTTAACAATTTTCTTAATTAATCAAAATGAATTTCTATGCTAATAACATAAATGTAAAGTGCATAAAATAAAATAAAATAAATGCATAAGAAAATAAAATAAAACAAATGCGTAAGAAAACAAATCTCAAGTGTTGCAAGGATGAATCGAAGATCTCATCTTTATTACCGTACACAAGGTATGCTAAGGTACATAATGCTCGAAGAAAGATCCATCCACACTTAGACCTCCTACTATGTGCACCTGGAAAATACTCTAATAGACTACAAGAGTTTCGCTACTTGACACCTGAAAGACTTCCCTT
The DNA here is from genome assembly GCA_015680685.1 of Gnetum montanum. Lineage (NCBI taxonomy): Eukaryota > Viridiplantae > Streptophyta > Gnetopsida > Gnetales > Gnetaceae > Gnetum > Gnetum montanum. The sequence goes on along the minus strand of MNCI01020228.1, from coordinate 111,236 downwards.
CAATTGTGTGCATGGGCACTGTATTTATAGACTTGGGAGCAACTACTCTAATAATTAGAGTAACCGCTCCAATAATAATTGCTCTAATAATTAAAGTAATCACTCCAATAATAACCACTCTAGTTATTAGAGTAACCACTTCAATAATAACTGCTCTAATTATTAGAGTAACCGCTCCAATACTAACCGCTCTAATAATTAGAATAACTGCTCTAATTATTAGAGTAACCACTTCAATAATAACTGCTCTAATTATTAGAGTAACTGCTCCAATAATAATTGCTCTAATAATAACCACTCTAATTATTAGGGTAACTGCTCCAATAATAATTGCTGTAATAATTAAAGTAATCACTCCAATAATAACTGCTCTAATAATAACCATTCTAATTATTAGAGTAACTGCTCCAATAATAATTGCTGTAATAATTAAAGTAATCATTCCAATAATAACTGCTCTAATTATTAGAGTAACCGCTTCATCACTTAGGATAGTTTAAGATTTAATTTTATTTTTAATTAAATTAAATAATTAGTTTCTATGTTATTATTTAGTTTAATTTAGGGCCCTAATAACATCAATAATCATATGTCTTACTTTAGACTAAACCATATGTGATAAAGCTGCCACTAGTCTAAGTGGGAAGACAATGACTTACGACTGATGCTTAACGATCTAGATACCACACTAGTCCCATCCACAAAATTTGACTAGGTTGTATGTACATGCTTGTGATTCATATGGTTGAATGTAGGAGACACTTCGTTACTCATCAAAAATGAATTAATAAAAAAATTAGGAATAAATAACTATATCTAGGTCATGGTTTAAGGGTTCTTTAGGATTGTCTTCCTTTGGCATCTATCCCTTAAAGGCAATCTAGTGTTGTAACCATGATTAGACCTAAACCTAACTAGAAGGGATGGCCAAGTCTCTTCCTATTCAACTTCACTCAAGTCTATTCATTTGCAATTACTTTAAAAGGAGAGTCTGGATAAAAGAAATTTCTTTAACCTTAGTGTGACTGTAAAGCAGCAGCATCATTACCATTTACATAAAGAACATTTGTTGTTCTGAAGGGTCTACTCACATAGGGAAAAAATATAAATAAAGCCAAGTTTGACCTAGAAGATATCCTGATGCAAAATAAGGAAACATTTTTAAGGCTTGTAAGACTCCAAGGGAATTATGATTTTCCACATCACTTAACCAAATTCTTTATGGAAGTGTTGCTAAATATTCTCAACAGATCAGTGAAGTTACTTTTCATTTGAAAATAATTATTAGGTTTTACAACCAAATGGTCATTGAAATGTTGCAGGGGCATTGTACAAGCCAAACAACATCTGCTTGTATGCAAACATTTGCCAAGGATTGGTGAATGTAGTCCTAGCTTGGTCTTCTAAGGATATTTGTATTTGGTTATATTCACTATATCCATCTAGAAATCTATAATAGCAATTCCCTGTGATGGTGTCTAAGACTTGGTCAACAAATGGAAATGGAATGTGATCTTTAAATGTTGCCATATTTAGTTGCTTGAAATATATGCACACCCTCCATTTGCCTCCCTTTTTAGGCATAGTAACTAAGGGGCTAACCCATTTGCTATAAGCAATGGGGTATATGAACCTAACCTTGAGAAGTTGTTCGATTTCTTCCTTCAACCTAGGGTTCAATCACCTCTGCAGTTATCTTTGAAGCTTCATGGAGGGGTCAATGTAAATTCTATGTTGGCATATCCTAGGATCTATTCCAGTTAATTCGAGATATGACCAAGCGAAGGCTTCCAACCATTTATTTACTACCTTTAGTACTCTTTCTTTTTGTTGCAGAGCAAGCTTAGCATTGATAATTACCAATTTTCCATTTTTAAGGAACATGTATTCCATACTGATAGGTAATGATTTTAGCTTGAGGGACTCCTGCTTAAATTTCTCAGGGATTTCCAACTTCCCCCAGTGGATATTTTCAAGGTTAAGACTTGGAAATTGGTAGTGGACTTGCTCTAATGCATCTATGCTATCGATGTAAGCACAAGTAAAACCCTCAGTTGGTTCCATGCATATGAGTGAACTACTTTCTTGATCAGTTGTTAATCATTGGGTGTCTTCTTGTCGTGTGGTTGTTGGATATAGGCATCTTTGTATGTTAATCACTTGTGCACACTAATTGCATGCAGGCAATGTTAAACTTTGCATAAACCATGACCTCTGCATGCAATTACACCTTGTGTCACTATATGTGATGCACAGAACTTTCTTCTTCTCGATCTTTCCAAATGTATTTTCCTTTGATATTTCTAGGGAAAGATCACGGATTCCTAGGCATGTGTCGATGGTGCTTAGCCATGCTCTTCCCATTATGATTAGGAAGTCCCCCTTACCATTATTCACTTGAATCACTAGGAAGTCAGATGGGTATGACCACCCACAAACAATGGTAACCATGTCTTCTACTAGTCCCAATGGGATAGTCATGGACTAGTTGGCCAACTCTAGACAGATGTTGCTCTTTTTCAATGGAGATAGGTTCCAGGCCTTGTACATTTCTTGAGAAATCAAGTTGACATTGGAACATGAATCTAAAAGAGCCTTGCACGATGCATTTTTAGTGATTTGTAAGTATATTAGAGGACTCCCAGGATCAGATAATTTCCTAGGAAGGTGGCCAACTTTGATGCAATCGGTGACAGCATGTGTTAGCATGATTGTATGCGTTAAGTGTAGTGATTGGGTTAAAGGGGGCTCCAAAGTTTTGATTGATACTGAGGCATCTAAGGAATCAACTACTTGTGATTGCAATGGCTTGGTTGGAATGTTGGTTCTAAAGAAAGGTCTTTTCTTCATGTGGTTGTTGGAACCAATAGTAAGTTGAGATTTAACAACCCTCGTGGCATTACGTTGCTGTGGCTGGGTAGGGATTCACCTTGCATCGCGGGAGAAAGTGGTAGTGGAGCTATTGGTGAAAGAAATGCGGCTGGATGAGAAGGATGATATGCTTGCAGAATATTACCTCTAGAAGATGGAATCCCATAATACTCGTGGGCTTGGTAGTGAGGTTGAGGAGTGACATGACTAGTAGAGTCACGTGGAGATATTGGCTACTGCACGTAATATCTATATAGGTCAAGTTGCCAATAAGGATACTATTTCCTTGGTAGTGGCATTCCCCATGATTGTGGGTGCTACCACTATTGATATTGCTCAATCGATTGTGGTGGAGTTCCACTGGGATAATATGAAAAGGGTTGGTGGAACTACCTTGGATTACCTTGAGGATAAGGTAACCTTTGGGGTGTTTGCCTTTTGTTTAATTATGGGTTGAGTGCACACATCCCAGACTCCTGTAAATGTGAGATTATATGGCAACATGCCTTAGGATGGTCATATTAACATATTTCACATTCACTATCATTGTCTGTTTCAAAATCCACAACCTCTTCAATGATGGTAACTTTGCCCTTACCCTTGCTACGTGCATGTGCAGCCTCTTTATTTTTTTCTTTTCTCAGTACCTTACTCTCTAGAATCCTCTACTATTTTAAGAATAGTTTGAAATCTATTATCTAGGGAATCCCACATTTGATCTACCTTAGCTGAAACTTCTAATGTCATCTTTTGGATAGGAAAATTTTTCCTATTCACAATCTCTTCAAGTGGTGACTCTTCTTCATCCTTACAAAATCTAATCCCCTCTTCCAAAGGGAAGGATCTAGGTGATACTCTTCTGCACTTTCTCTCTTCCATATCTCACCTTCTTCCTTAGCAACTTGCTCCAATAGTCTTTGAATTTTATGGGACCTAAGCTCGAATAGTCTTCCTTGGGCATAAATCCCAAGGGTTCTTCTTATTTGATGCCTAAGCCCATCCACGAGATGTTGCAGTTGATCCCTTTGCAAATAACCATGGCCAAGACAACGATGTAACAGTGCATAATATAGGCCCATAGTAGCATCCAAGGGTTCATATCCTCCTTGTTTCTAGCCTTGGATTTTCTTTTGCAAGTTAGAAACTCGAGAATACGTTTGGTACTTATCATTAAATAGTTCTAGCATAGTACTCCACCTACGAATGGATTCTGGTTCTAAAGACTGGTACCAGCTTTTTGCTTCTTTAACTAGTCTCCGTGAAAACAACTTAAGTTTTTTCCATGGAATGCTCTATATTTTGTAAGGCACACACATCATGGAATACTTGTAAGTAATTCTAAGGATCAAGGTTGTATCCCCCTTCAAATCGTAAGATATTGTTCATGTCTAATCTCTTAATCCTACTATCTTTCTAGTGCCTTGTTGGAATTCTAACAGCCTTAGTTATGTCTAACATACTTCAAGTAGCAAGTAGGGGTTCATCGTGATCATCTTGTCCATGCTGTCTATGATGCCTACATTGTTCCCCACTCTCCCTTCTTCTATGTCGTGACTCTTTAGAGTGCCCTTGTTCCCTTTCCTAGTTGTTTCGTCTATGGCTTCCACTTTGCCTACCTTTATCCCCATGGTCTTTTTCCTTATGACTATGTCCAAATACAAAAGGAGAGGATGAAGGATATGATGAAGTTTGAAGAATAAGGAGAACCATCACCATGATGGTATTTGCTACCTTCTCTTCAGTGATCATAGCCTCGATCGTAATTTCAATTAGAATGTCTATCTTTATCATGTGTCTATGTTCCTTTTTCAGACCCTTTGTACCTATGGGTATCAGAACCTGGGTTATGAACAGTGAAATGAAGGTTCTAATATGCAACCCCTTGGCCAAAGTTAAGGGAAGGAACATCATTGTGTGGGTGACTACCTAAGGCAGGTTCACCACCCTCATTTTTGCTTAAGACAAGTGGGACATCCTGCAACCACTTACCCTTCAAAGACTTATGATGTCTCTCCTGTTGCAAGTCCCTTTGATGTTGTGCCTCTGTGGGATGGTATTCTCTCAAGTCATGATCTTGCACAATGTATTCTGCATGTAAGTGTGGCATGCCAATTTGTGTGAGAGCACAAAGAAGCATGCCTGGGACTAAACGATTAGGACGCAACACTATGTTACCCTCTAAGTCTCGCCAATGTAGTTGTTCATCTTGATGGAGGATAAAGGTAAATTCTAGTATATACTCATCGGGAGGAATATATACCACTTGAACTTGTTGAGTAACTGGCAGATCAATGTCATGTGTATTACACTGCCGATTGTTTCCTGTTTCAGACCTAGGCAGTGAGGCACTTTTATACGAAGAAGGAAACATACTTGTCTGTTCAATGTGTAATGTATTCTTGTTTATTATTTTCTCAATCAACCCTAAGGGTTTGTTCCAATGATGTGAATTATTTCCTAAGTTCTAATTAGCACACAAACAACTAAGTCCTTGGCAACGATGCCAATGATGAGCAGCGAGGTACCCCTATGCTCAACCATATGAATATGAGCATTTCACTCACAATCCAGTCGAATTCCAAGGACTAAGTGCTTATGCATCCTTGTGGAACAAGAATGGGTTGATTGATCATTGTCTTCCCAAACTTACTTGTTTATTCACAATTGTATGGTTAAGTAAGCTTGAAGCATATGATTTTTATATCTTTTATGTTTTTATGTCCTATGCTAATAGGGAAAGAGAGAGATAACTAGGTAACTAATTTAACTTAGCTACTCATTAACTAGGTTCTAACTAATCATAATACCAGCATCCATTCCCACTTGTCGTACACATCCTTAATAGTGCAACATTGCTAGGATTACCAAATGCTAATCATTATTTGGTTACCAAGCATTACATGCATGTTCGAAGTAGTTGTGCTTGTGTAATTTAATGATTTGCTTAATTGATCAAAATGAATTGTTGTGCTAATAATAGAAATGTAAAGAGCATAAAATAAAATAAATGCATAAGAAAAAAAATCTCAAGTGCTACAAGGATGAATCAAAGAGCTCGTCTTTATTGCCATACACAAAGTGTGCTCAAGTACATAATGCTTGAATAAAGATCCGTCCACACTTAAACCTCCTGTTGTGGGCACTTGGAAAATACTCTAACTTTCAAATAGACTACAAGAATTTCACTACTTGATTTTTGAAAGACTTCTCAATCCAGTCGAATTCCAGGCACTATATTTATAGGCTTGGGAGCAACTACTCTAATAATTAGAGGAACCACTCTAATAATTAGAATAAACCGCTAGAGTAACTGCTCTAATAATTAGAATAAACCACTAGACTAAATACTCTAATAATTAGAATAAACTACAAGATTAATTGCTCTAATAATTAGAATAAACCACTAGAGTAACCGCTCTCATCAGATATCACCTATTTCTTTGCTTATTCAACTTCCTACCACAAACAATCATGGAAAAGAATGGAATATAAGAGATGTAGAATGAATAATGAATAAGAGAGAAAGAGAGGATGAGAGTAAAATATCACCAAACTAGACAACCATTCAATTAGCTTATGAATCCTATGAGCATGTCCTAAATCTCATGAGAGATTTGATACTACATCCTTTCATTGCTACTCATCCATACAATAGGGATTAACTCTAAGTCTCCCTTCCAAGTGTCAATTCACATCTACCACTTTCAATGTCATATGGCCATGATTGTTCCATGGTTCAACTATTGGTAAGGTCAAATCAAGGCAACATGCTAATAAACATCTACACTCTACTTTGATTTTTCTTCATCTATGCATTTATGCACAGTAGGCTCCCTAAATTTTGCTGTACTAGAAATCTCTCATCACTTCTTTTGGCTACACTAACTAATCATACATCCTTAACAAGAATTATAAAATCATGATCAAATAAGGAAAAATTCCAAGTTTAAATATGGTCAAGACTTGGGTCAAGAATAATAATGTAACCCAAGGAATGACAGAATTAGGAATTTGGATGGAAGCAGCAATTAACATTATCAAAGTTCACTAAGAATGAGACTTCTGAGCCTTCATGGTTATGGGTATGGATGAATACGAAATTATCTTTGACTATGAAATTTTTGGAAATCAAATGATTTGGACAATGGGTTGAACATGAGAAAGGCTTGCATAGGCATGGGTTCAATCATTGGTTTGATTTTGATATGAGCAACTATGGGATCAATTCAAATGATAAACATACCAATTTGCATAGATAGATAAGCTTGAAATTATGTTTCTCATCTTATCATCTATTCTCTCTTTTTCTTCTCATATTTTTCTTTCTTTTCATTTTTATTTTTTTTTTCATATTTTTCATCCTTTGTTTTCTTTCTCTATCTTTTTTCCCATAAGAAGATGGCTTTTCATGGATCATGGAAATCATGGAATTGATTAGGGAGCCAAATTACCACTTGAAGTCTTTAACTTGCATGAAAATGAGAATTCATCCCCCCACATCATGACATTCATAGGCTCATGAGATCTTAAACCTCTTCTAACTAGGGTGGCTAGGTAAGGCAATGCGTGAATCTTGATCAAATAACACCAATTATACCCATCCAATGATCACAAGGACCCTCAATGACACACCCTTTTCTTTCCAGCAACTAAGAACTCTTCCAAGATATCGGAGCTCATACCCTAAGGTGTAAACCCATCACCTTCCCACAATTATAGTAGAATTAACTTCAACAGCTTATAATGTGAGTCATAGCTCCCCATTGAATCTAAGCCTAGTTTATCAATGATTATTAGAAGAAAAGTGAATGGATAAATTTTTGGTTATGCAAATATTCCATCAATAAAGACTCCACTTTGGACTTGTTTGGTACTCTTGCATCATCATCACATTTGTAACTCACCCATCCAACATTGGCTTATTGGATGAACATTCATAAAGCACATTCATTAGCTTTTCCATAAACACATAAACAAAAACACTCTATAAGAAAATAAAATATCATAATTGATTATTCATTAAGCTTAAAAATATAAAAATCATAACTAAACACACCAATTTTATTTAATACACAAATAGAAATAGTAAATAAATTTTTGACATAGCATGGAGAATTCTTTTCCTATGAATAATTCATGTCTAACACTTGGGAGACCTATGAGTGTTAAATTGAGCATTAGACATGCTTAAGTTGAAAGACATTCATTACAATCCACCAAGTATTGCTCATTAAGTGTTCCTTCTAGCTTGCTTAAATGGCTCATGTGCATTGTGTAGTAATATTGGGAAGGATCATAAGTTATTCTCTTTAAATTCATTCTTCTAGTCTCATTTCTTTTGCCAATCTTGAGATGGAGGTATTGGAAAACTAACCTAGCATTAGCAATGCTTAACTAGGTTCTTCCCATGATAACAAGAAGATCTTTTTCCATCTTACTTTCTAACTTAATCATCAAGAAATTAGTGTGGTATGACCAACTTGCAAAAAAATTCATTACATTAGATACATGTCCCATGGGATGTGTGTATGATTGGTTCACCACCTCCAATTGAATGTTAATATGCTTGAAAAGATGAAGCTGCAAATCAAGTTACTACAACAACAAGATGAGATTAACTCCTAAATGAAAGTCATAGAGAGTTAGGCAATGATCCTTTTTACCAATATGGATTTCCACCTTGGGACTACTAATATTTGATCACTTTTTGGGAAAATATCCTTTCTTAACCACCCACAATGCCACCATAGATATGAAAATGATGATAAAATCACCGTTAGGTATCATTTTATAACCTCTACTAAACATAGATTTAGAACTTATTTCTAAATTAGGTATCGCATTTTGGTTATGATCATGGATCTTCACTAAGATCTCCTAAGTGTGCACTTTATTTTGATGTAAATGAATTTTCTTTCCATAAGATGGAGAGGGTGATGTAAACCTAGTTCCATGGCTCATGTCTCTAGTTGCGACTGAATTTCCTAGCATAAGACCTCAAACTTCCCCCATAATCAAACCAATAGGAGACTAGTAATATTACCTAGATACATGGATATAAGTAGGATTGATACAATGGGAAATATTACATGATTTGAACTCCCTTGGGTACAACTAATTAGGGATCTCACATTGCATGAGACCAGGAATTAGAAGTTGTTAATATTGTTGCTAGGAAGCATGGTTGGTAGGATTGCTTGAAATAGGTAGATACTATTGAGTTATCATCATTAGGGATTGATAAGCACTTGATTGTATACCAAAAAATTAGGTATTGACAAGAAGAACCATTTTTTATTACATTAAAGTTAGAAGATTCCATGGAGTAGCATCCTAAGAATTTGAAGCTTTCCACTATTGGTACTATTGCATGGGCTATGAATACATACCACCAGGATAGTGTAAATAGCTAAGGTATAGATTCCTCCTTATTTACCTCTTGAAAAATCTAGAACTCAAAGGTATTTCGAATCATCCTATCTCATCAATCATATGAGCCATGACTAGGTAGCACTATGAATCATGAGGGACTGTGCAGTATTCAGAATGATCCTTACCATTAGAGGATGAGGAAGCCTCATTTGAATCTTCTTGAATGCTCTTAGAATAAGATAGCTTCCCTCTATCCTTTTCATCATGATATTTTGGTATTTAGGAGGTGCAATTTCTTTGGTTACAACTTTAACCATCTTATCCTCAATGTCATTAAACGTAGTGGTCATCTTTCCATCCATTGCATCACAAACCCAATCCACTTTGTGGGCCAATTTTGTAGAGACCTTGTTTATTTTAATTTAATCTTATGTTAGGGCCTCAAATATAGTGGGAGATTCAGTAATACCTTTAACATTTTGACATCTCATTTGTGTTATGGGTCTTAATTATACTTCTTAGCTAACTATTGCTTTCACCACTCATCTTCCATGCTAGAGATGATGTCCAAGAGAGATTTGATTTGGACCATGAAATTTTAATGACCCTAGTCTATTACATACATATCCATACACTCTCTTTTCTCTTACATTAGTTTTTCTATAATGTGCATCAACTACTATTTGTGGCTAAAACCATGGTTCAGGAAATAGTGAGCATTTTTCATATACCTATTCATGGTGATGTCAGGAGATTCACAACTACCTATTTTCATCTAGCCATTTGCTTCCAAATTTTTGAAATTTTAGCATAGATTTAAAATTTGGCCTAAATATTCTAACCATATCTACCCATATGTAAGTTGATCTAAGGGACAAGGATTTGTACTAGGTTTCTTCATGACTGATGAAGATGCAAGGAAACAACCATAGCTTTTGCTAATCGCTCAGGATTCCTTAGAGATAACAAGCATTGTCAAAGGCTTCCATATGGGGCTAGGGATCATTATTGGTATACCCTCTATATATTGGTACATCAATCATGTTGATTCATTTGATTTTATTATCACAAACATACTTTCTTGAAATGTGTATAACTTTAGTTAACTCGTGATAATCATCCTAGTCAAACAAAATAGAATCATCCTCATCATTAGAAGGTCTAGATAAATGCAAGTACTCAAACTTTTGAAGGATTTCATCATTCAAAGTTTTAGCTACACATGCAATAAAGATGCCTAACCATGGCCTTCATGGCAAATTATTCCTTTGCCTTTCTTCTTGACTTTATCCTCTTACTCTTCAACTAAATGCCCAAATGGAAAGCTACAACTTGCCTCATCTTTCGCCATTCAATCATGAAGATCATACACATAAAAATGCTTATAATCATAATACATAGTCTCATGAGCCTTGTATGTAGTGCATCCATCCTCTACACCCATGTTGATCAAGGCTTCTTTGAGATCATCAGGTGAAGACACAACTGGTTCCCTTCAAAACCACCCATGAGCATCTTTTTACCTTCCTTTCTTATCCTGATGACAAGTCAACATAATTGGTTAAAGGATCTTATCCTTTGAGTTCTCAAAGATGCCAAAATTCTTTCTTTTTCTTTTAGTGCATTTTTGAAATCCTCGATGAACTCTTGGTACTATTTATCATATGGTTCATGTTCACAACTTACACACACAATACTTAAAACACATACTTGATTTTAAAAAGAAAGTTAAATTCAAGAATATACCAGTATTTCCAAAAAATTTACTAATGTCCTTCTCAATAATGATACCAATAATAGGGGCCCCACCTATTTTGGACCAATGGAATTTTTCATATAAATTACAATGTGATCTGGTCATAAGCTTCGAGGATGATGTTCAGTGGATTGCCTCAAACACTTGTGTATATTGTTGCATTTAGTAAATATAGAAAATAATATAATACATATGATATAGTAAGAGCCTATGCTACCATGATGAGAGATCAAGAAAATATTTATAATTTTATGTTTTATAATTTTTATGGGATTTACAATTAAAAGAAATAGAAAAATAAATACACATGCATTGCAATCCCCTTTGGGAATAGGTGTAATGCTTATGTTGCAATCCCTCTTAGGGATAGGTATTTCACCACGTATAAAATGCAATAAAAATGACTTTTAGTCACAACCTCAATGGTTGAACACTATGTCATATAGTTATGACCTCCTTGGGTAAAGATGAATTGTCATAGCTTAAGAAAATGAGAATTAAATAAATATTTTTATGATTTTAATGTTTTATGTATATTTCTAGTCTTTTGATGTTTAAGGCATCAATGGTAGAATAAGTGATGAAATACTTATTTTCATGGACTAGGATATCATATTTATGATATCAGAGATGCGATATCATTTCTCAACATACCTTGTTATAGATGTGATGTAGTGGGATATGATCATACCTATAAATACAAGCACATCATCATGTTGAAAATAAGTTTGAGCCAAATAGTTAGCAAAATTATTGTAGTTTTTTTTCCTGAAATTAGAGTTAGTTATGAATGTCCATAGTGTGGTGAATTACAGTTGTACAAAATCTTTATCTGAGTGGATTATTCTTGGACACAATTTATGAACAATAGTAAAGATTGAGATTTTTCTTCATCATTGCAGCATATCACAAATAATATATTTACTTTTCCATGTTGTTTAATTTTACTAAGTCATTTAACATTCTAAAGTTCATTAGTAAGGCAGAATGAGTACCATTGGTTTCAAGTGTGAAGTGTAATTGTATTCTAGTAGTGAATGTGCTTGATTTTCTTAGTAGTAAAGTTACTTAGTAATCTTAATAACAATTACATCAACCCAAGATGTGTACTAAAAACTAGGAACATATACTTATTTCCATATGATAAAATAGTTTTACATTTTCATTATACTTAGAGATAGAATTTGTATTCATCTTCACTACGTTTACACTTAGCATAATTAAAGTTAATCAACATCATGCTATTGTATACCTTACTAAGAGTTAAACCATGCATTTTGCACCTTGCTAACTCTAAGTGGGAAGATAACAATCATGAACTAACTATTAACTCACTAGTATACTTACATTGTCCATCCATGGATTATGATCTAGTTGTGCATAAACACTTATAACTTGTATGGTTGAGTGTTCTAATTATCTATTGCTCATCATTAGCGTTGTTACCAGGGATGTATCATTATTTGCTAGTTAGTTGATTTTACATAGTTCATTGTATCAAGAATTACTATGCCTATCTTTCATACTCAAAATAAGTTTTTAAAACACACACATGCTTAAGCATCACCCACATTAAAATGGCTTTCAAACCTAAAGTGAAATCTCCACCTACTATTGATCTTAATAAAAGAAATGATAGAGATTATAATGAAGATAATTGGAATGCACCAATGCAAACAAGAATATCATATGCTCATACTAATCCTTATTATCCTAATTTCATAGTTATTTGCCACTAGGATAAACAATTTATATGGAGAGACTTACAGTGCAATATTATCTTGCAACAAAAATGTTTAGCATCATATATGCTTCAAGTAGCCCATATTAAGTCAAATCTTGAACATGTACAATAAGGATACCAAGTTACCAAGAACATGACTAGTCCATATCAACCAATTAAAGCACAAGCAAGAAGGGATGCTATAATGGTAGCAAGATATGGACAAGAGAAAGGAAATAAAGTACCACATGTAATTATCCTTAGTGAGAAAAAAGAAGAAGAATCATATAAAGCTAGAAAATCTCACCAAACTCATAGATCCACTTCTAAAATACTAGTTATATGCATTAAAGATCCTACAAAAACAAAGTTACATTCAGCCCTTCCAAATATTTTAAGAAGAGATGAGGCAAACATTAGACTTAAGAATAATTTAAGACCTAAAATCTCTAATAGATCTAGAAGGGATAAATCTAAGACTCAAAGAAGGAGAACTAGCTTCAACCCCCCCATCCTCTTCATTACACTCATTAATAAACTTTGACAAGGAAGAACAAAGAGCAAGGGATCATGATAGGGAAAGGAGAAGGGATTATGAGAGGTGTGTTGATACAAGAAGAAGACATTTGAAAAACATGAAAGATGATGAAGAAGATAGAGAAAGATAAATTAGGCATGGAAGAATAGAGCATCATGAGCATTGAAGGGATCACAAAGACAACAAAGCTTACAAACCTAAAGATTATAAAGAACCCCTACTAACCACTCATAGTATGATTAATATTTGAAGAGTAGTGTACATAACCACCAAGGATATAAGGGATAGTCACATCAAGTGACTTAATATGAAAAATATTCTAAAGTTCAAAGGAGGATATAATGTAGATCTGCAACATCACCTCCAAGTCTTCCATGATGCATGCACCCTACAGAATATAGAAAATGATTAGTAGAAATTAAAGTTATTTCCTAGAATACTCATTAAGGAAGCAGAAAGTTGGTATAGATCTTTAAAACTAGAACCATTCAGAAGATGAGTACTATTCTAAAACTTTTCAATGACAAATAGCAAACTTATTCTAAAGTATCAAACTTAAGGAAAAAAATCCAAGAATGAAAGTAAGGGACACATGAGTTCCTTGATGTTGCAAGGGACACATGAATCCCTTGATGCAACAATGGATAAATACTATTCATTATTGCATAGATGCCTAAGCCATGGATTCTCTCAAAGGAAATAACTATGGAATATCATTAGTGGGTTAAGAAACAAAATCAAAGAATCCCTTTTGGATCAAGAACTTAGAAGGGGGATTCAATAATTTCCCCAAATTAAAATTGCTACAGCCATAAAAACACACCAATTTTACATGGTTCCCCAACTTGGATATGCCCACACTTAGAGAGTAGAATCCATGCACATCTTTAGACTTTGTTTCTTCAAAATGTGATTTGAAGGATTCCACACTCTATACAAGCTTTAAGCTCCACTTCGAAGTGTTTTGTCACCATGAAACCATTCAACCCTGCGAGATCCTAATAAGCTCAAAAATGTGGTTTAGACGATCCCATAACCTTTACAAAATTGATCTTTTGCACTAAAGTGTTTTGACACTGCAAAACCACTCAATCCCACAAGATCTTAATAAGTTCAACAAGGATGTCTTCTTGCAAGAATCATATCAACCCCACAAGGCTATAAGAAAGAAGTGAAAGAAATAAGGAAAGAGTGTAATTGAATTTATAGATCCTTTTATTTGAAGCTCAATACAATCAAAATAAGCAAATGATATTCCAATGAAGAGCAAAGATAAATTCACTACTAATGATGAATCTTTCTATCAATAGTGCTTATTCAATTTTCAAGATTTTCACATTGTCTTATTGCATCAAAGTTTTTGAAAAATCCTTGGAATTCATGTAACAGCTATCAAAAGGCTAGCATAGACATATACTTTGAAGTTTAGATGTCCACTTGAGATAGCCCATAATGTAGGAGAGACATCTACTTGAAAGAGTAGACATCTACCTATAGACATCTATCTTTGAGAATAGACGTTTTCTTTTTTTCATAGACATCTACTTCACTATTTAATTTTGGAGTCCAAGGAATTTCCTTATCAATTTGACATCTTTGTAGTCTTTAAAACACCTTAGTTTGGCTTGTAGACTCCATTTTTATCCATGCTCTTATCTTGTCTATGTAGTCTTCATTTTGACTTTGCAACATAGATCTCATTTATTGAAATCTTAGGACTCCATGTGAAGTTATTGTTCATGGCCTTACAAAATTATCATTACATACATACAATCTACATTCTTCAGTTCTTTTAATGTTTTCACATACCAAAAGGTCAACAATCTCCCCATTTTTGGTAATGTCCAAACCTTAAGAAAATAAGTTAGTATCATTCATAGCATATAAATTAAATGATAAACAATAAAAGCATTTAATATTTATAAATTCTAATGGCAATAGACAGTAACATTGAAATAGAGATAAAAGGCTCAAAGAAAAGGGTAAAAAAAAATTGATAACACCAAGAAGTCTCCATAAACTATCCAAATGCCAAACCTATCTCATAATATATCATGCTACCAAAAACACATCTTTTCATATACATAAACACTATCCACCATCACATACAAAAGCCAAAAGATTATAACATACTATCTTATCCAAACAAGTCTATATCCATATAAAACTATCTATAGGATTCACAAAATTCTCCCCCTTTTTGAAAACACCCAAAAGGAGGGACCAACAAGGGAGCCTAGTCACAAACATTAGTGGCATCATCAGACTCATCATCAAAGGTAGCTATTGAACAAGAGGGCTAGTATGTCTCCTCATCATCATCATCATTGTTGGTGCTAGCACAAGTACTGGTGATATAATGCTCATGCTCATTGTCATCATCTAACAATGGAACATGTGCAAGATGTCTCATGGGAAGAAGCTTCACCCGAATCAGTGATGAAGTAGGTGGATGAGATAGTGCCTGCTGAGAGGATCAGGAAGTACCCTTTCTCTAATACATGATCAAATCAGCTAGCCTCTACTGAGATGAAGTCCCAAAGATACTCTCCATAGCTTGCTCCTCAAATGTCTATGGAGCATCACCATGAGGGAGAGAACTGGGTCCAAGCTGCATAGGATCAGGAATCTCCCCCTAGACATGTGTGGGTGGTGCATTAAGCTCTTCAAAATTGATTACATTTTCCAAGTTATATGCCTAAGATGTCCTAGCAACTATCGAGTATCCAATTGGAAATGAATAGTCCTCCTCACTGTTTGATATGGAAGGAGTGGTGATCTCCTTACATGGTTATCCATCTGGAGGAAGAGGTACTCTAGCTACATCCATTCTCTTACAAAGTTAAGAGAGGTTCTTGCCAATCATCCAATAGTATGAGAAAAAGGCTTAAGTAACTTCTTAAGAGTGGATCTCATCTAATTTCTAAATGATTAGGACCTTCTCAATTAAGGAGAGGCCCAAGGAGGTGATGTAGATCCCTTCTTCCTTGACTTCTGAGGCTTGGTGCTAGGTTCTATAGCATTAACATGGATGAAGCTCCTTTTCTCCAAATACTCACCAAGGCTCCTCTTGCCTTTAAGGAAAGGCATATTAGGAATGGGAACACCTCTCTAATAGATGAACAAATTAATGAGATGAGGATGTCCATAGATGCTCTCCCTAGTAAAGAGACCTAACATGTCTCTACATAGGATATGGCCCAAATCTAGTGGCTACCTAGTGAGTAGACAACGAAGAACAAAGGCTTGGGATAGCAACAAATAACTATAACTTCCCCATTTTACAATAATATTATATAAAAATGAGAGAGAGGGTAGAAGCATTTGAAGCCATCTGACTCCTAAGAACTTTTCCACTATGCAAAGACACAAATTGGCCAAACAAAGCATCACAAAAATTATCATGAAAAACATGGATCACACTATTTGTAAAAATGTTAGACATGGAATGAATTGTAACAGTATGAACATCAAAATTGGAAATACCAAGGATGGCATTCAAAACTTGCAAGGTGACTTCAATCAACATTTTCCCAATAGTGGAAGTAAAAGAACCAGCACTAGCATTTGAAATTACAATGTTGCTATAAAATTCCTTGATGAGAATCTCAAGGATACAAAAGTTCATAGAAATAAAGGATACTTAGTTCAACACTTGGAGAAATGCCATAAGTTCCTTCTAACAATGTTGCTAAAAGCAAAGGGATCTCTCAAAAATGATAGTAACAAAATGAATTACCTCAAATTTGTGCTAAGCATCAATGGAGCAAAACTAAGGAGTAAAAGAATTTTTAGTGCTAGAAGATACTCTCTTTAAATTCTTATTTCTTCTAGGAGGATCCCTAGATGTTGCAATCTTTTTGTAAGCCATCAATCTACAAGAAGATGCACAAGTTGCTATTGCTGAGGAAGCCCTGGTCATTTGGACTTAGTCATCTATGCTTGGATGTGGAAAAAATTAGGGGAAAATGAAGTGTTGGCTTTATGTAATTATAGTTATTGAGGGGTTTTTATGAAAAGATATACATCTATCTTGACTAGTAGACATCTATACCATGTCTAACTCGTGATGTACATGTTTATCCTCATGTGTAGATGTCTAATGGTAAATGTCTACAGGTAGATGTCTCAATAAGGAAAGGTTCATGGGATAACTACCATGGATTATAGTTTTAAAAGAATTTCTAAATGAGATGAATATTTACCTCTACTTACCTTGCTTTTTGATGGAGATGAAGATGTCTAAGGAGCTTGAAAATGAGGTTTTTCTTTTGAAGTTTCTCCTTTAATACAAATTTCTTCTATTTCTAATGTTTGGATTATTTTCACAAAGTTTTTAATGAAGGTTCTTTCACTTTCTTCCTTTCATTTAATTCTTCATACATTTTTGTTCTCCTTGCCCTTTTTATTTGTCCTCCATTTCTTCTTATCCTATAAGGCTTTCTTTCTAGGTGCATTTTGGTAAGACCAAGGAGTCTTGTGATATGAACAAGTGTTTATCTTAAGATATTTTAAATTACAATCCCATTGCTTATGCCCAAATCTATTACAATAGTAATATCTAACCATTTTATTTTGGTTAAAGTGATCAAACCTTGGAGCTACTATTTTTTTGGATGTAGTGTCAATTGACACTTTAATCTTTGGAGGAGTCTCTTGTTTGGATGAATTTTGTGTAGCTATTTCTTCTTGTTGGCAGCATCCTAGCCCACTTTTATCATGTGGATTTCTTCCTTGTCCTAGCACAATGCAAAGGGATTCTTTCCCTTTAATGAGTCTTTCATTTACCAGTTTAGTATCTACAAGTCCTTTTTCCATTTGCTCATAAGACAAGGTTAGTTTTTCATTCTCAGCCATTAGGTCTAAGTTTTCTTATAAAATGTCTAAATTTCTTCCATTAAGTAGAGATAAATATTGATATTTTTCTTTCATATCCTTCTTTATGTTATACAAAGATTTTGGAAGGACAACAATTCATTGCCCAAAAGATCATACCTTTCCTCATCAATTTCAATTACTTAATTCTCATCTTTGCTTATGCAATCATCATCCATGAGTGCCATGCAAATGATATGTGAGTCCTTTGTAGTGTCATCAATCTCTTTCTCACATTATTCTTCATTGTCCTAGCTAGTGTAGATGTTTGTCTTTTTTGAATCAACTTCATTTTTATCTCTCTATTGCAACCTACCAATGCTAGGACATTTGAAGGCCACATAGCTGCTTTTACCACATGCCCATCATTCTATGGTAAATGCATCAAAATTTAAATTTGTATAATTTTTACCTTTCTCTTTACCTTTGGATTTATTGGGGCCTAGTTAGTTGAAGCTTCTTCCTTTTCTTGTAAAGAGTCTTTAAACCCTTCTTGATAGAAGAGCTATTTCATCTTCACAATTTATTTCTTGTTCAACCAAATCCATTTCTTTTGATGTTGATTTTAGAGTAATAGGTTTTTCTTTTATTGCTCCTTCACTTATGATATGAATCTCATAAGCAATTAGAGCACTTTGAAGCTCCTCAAATTTTAGTACCGAAAACTAATTTCTTCTACAGTAGTGACCTTGGGTCTGAACTCGGGCTATAATGTTCTAATCATTTTTATAATTAAATCAATTTCAACCACATCCTTGCCCATTCCTCTAATTCCTACAACAAGATCATTTGCCCTAGAGAAGTAATCCTTAACCTTTTCTCCTTCCTTCATTCTAATCTTGTCATATTCGTGTTGCAATACTAAGAGTTTTGATTATTTAACTATAGACATGCCCTCATAAGTAGCCTCTAAGGTTTCCCATATTTCCTTAGCCATATTACACCTAGCTATTCTATTAAACTCTGATTTATTAAATGCATAATATAAACAATTTTTGGCTTTAGAGTTATACATGAACTTATCTTTTTCTTCAGCAATCCATTGGTTACATGGCTTGAGTGCTTTTGAGGCACTGTCAACAGGTGCTATGTAGCCTTCAAGGACTAACTCCCATACTTCAAATTCCATAGACTCAAAGAAGCCTTCCATCCTTACCTTTCAATATCAAAGTTAGATGCATTGAACATAGGTGGATTTGTGTAGGATGTCCCCTCCATCATTCACTCTTGAATTTTGAAGCATGAAATTAAGAGTACTAGTCTCTAATACCACTTCTGGGTTGAGAACTTAAAAGGGGGGTTAAATAAGTTCCCTAAATTAAAATTGATGTAGCCACAAAAACACACCAATTTTACATGGTTTCCAAACCTGGGTACATCCACACTTGGAGGGTAGAATTCATGCATCCCTCTGGTCAAAATGTGGGTTGAAAGACATCACACCTTGTACAAGCTTTGAACTCTGCTCTAGAGTGTTTCATCCCCAAGAAACCACTCAATCCCACAAGGTCCTAATAAGCTCAAAATGTGGTTTAGAGGATCCCACAACCTTTACAAAATTTAGCTCTACTCCAAAGTGTTTTAAGCTTGCAAAACCACTCAATCTTGCAGGATCCCGATAAGCTCAACAAGGATGTCTTCTTGTAAGAAGCACGTCAACCCCACAAGGCTACAAGAAAGAAGAGAAAGAAACAAGAAACGAGTGTAACTAAATTTACAAATCCTTGTATTTGAGGCTCAATACGATCAAAACAAGCAAATGATGTTACAATGAAGTGCAAAGACAAATTCACTTTGAGTGGCCAATGATGATGAATCATTTTATGAATAATCCTTGTTCAATTCCTAAGATTTTCACTTTATCTTATAGCCTTAAAGTTTCTAAAAACTCTTCAGAATTCATGCAATGACTATCAAATGGCTAGTATAGACATCTACTTTAAAGTTTAGATGTCCATCTGAGATTGCCTCCAATGCAAGAGAGATGTCTACCTAGACGAGTAGACATTTGCATGTAGATGTCTATCTTTAAGGATAAGCATCTATTGTTTTTTGTATATGTCTATTTGAAAAGGGAGTCTAAGGCATTCCCTTATCAATTTGACATCTTGGTAGTCTTTGAAACACCTTATTTTGGCTTGTAAACTCCATTTTTATCCATGCTCTCATCTTATCTGTGTAGTCTTCATTTTAACATGCCGACATAGAGCTTGTTTCTTGAAATCTCAAATCTCCATGTGAAGTTCTTGTTCATGGTCCTACAAAATTATCATTACATACATACAATCTACATTCTCCATTTTCTTTAAGGTTTTAATATATCAAAAGATCAACAAACCTTAGAATATATGCCCAAGGAAGATTATTAGAGATGATAGCTCATTGAATTCAAAGGTTACTAAACCAAGTAGCAAAAGAAGAAGGAAAGTTGTGTAAAAGAAAATCCACTAAAGAGTATAATATGAACCCAACTATTAGAAAAAGTGATGTAAGGATATGTGAAACACAAGAAGAAGAAACTTTAGAAGATATAATTTAGCGAAAGACTCTACCTATTCAAAATTCAATCAATAATATTATAACAAAAATAAAGAAAGTGTGGGACTTTGTGGATGAAAAATTTGTCACAACACTAAATCTAGTAGAAGAGAAAATTGAACAAGTCTTCAATAGAAATAAGAACAAGAAAACAAAGATAATGGATGTGAGAATCATAAAAACAAAGGAAAAGTTGTTGTGATTAAGCAAATTACAAACTCAAGCTCTAAAGACTACATTAGCTACAAAGTGTATTAGTATGAACATCCTAAGGATATTGTCCTATCATGTCCACTTATAAGAGTCTAGCACATATGTACTAATTCCAAAGTTTATCAAAAAAATAGAAGCTAAGATGATTACCTCATCCACAAGGTAATTACAAACAACCTTATCAATAATCATATTATCCAAGTGGGATTGATCCTCAACTGTAGGAATAATTCCAACAGTAATGGCATTAACCATAGTCATGGAGGATGTCATCGTCAAGGCAACAATATCCATATCGACAAATAGATCCTTATGGATACTATGTACAACATCCTATATTTGTTAGAAGTACTTCTATCCATGCTTCTTCTCCCTACCATCCTATAGAATACCATAGGCCTACGATCCCATGCATGGAGTCACATTCTTACACATCTCAACCAACAGTGAATTCATCTTTTCAAGCTCCCAATTCTTTGCCAACAATACCACCACCTACAATGCAAGGGGAATTACCAACACAATCTTAGCAAAAAAGTGCTATCAAGGTAGAATAAGTACAACTAGTTTCAAGTGTAAAGTGTAATTATTTGGTAACCTAGTAGTAACTTTGCTTCATTCGCTTAGTAGTAAAGTTACTTGGTAATCCCAGTAACAATTATATCAACCCATGATGTGTACAAAAAACCAAGAACATATACTTGTCACCATAGAATAAAATATTTTTATATTTTCATTGTATTTAGAGATAGAATTTATATTTATCTTCAGTATATTTACATTTAGCATAGTTAAAGCCACCTAACATCATTTTATCATATACCTCACTAAGAGTTAAACCATACATTTTTCATCTTGCTAACTCTCAGTGAGAAGACAACAATCATGGACTTACCATTAACTCACTAGTATACTTACATTGTTCATCCACAGATTATGATATAGTCACGCATGAACACTTGTAACTTACATGGTAGAGTATTGGAATTCTCTACTGCTCATCAATAAGGAAAAACCATAAGCTTTATTAATTGTGTAAACACTAGACTCTGCATCGACTAAATAGTTTCAAGCTACGTAAGCATAGTAGCACTCTAATATAGTCTAGTTGTACTTGTAAAAGAAACAACTCAAAACACACACAAACAAAAAAGGAATCAATTTACCCAAGGGAGGAAGAGATCTTTACATAAAACTAGACACCAAAGCTAAAATGAAATGCTTAAAATCAAGTTGTTAAGTGTGAGAGCTCATCCTAGGTATTTATAGTTTTCACATAGAAATGGAAAGGGTCAATTAACGCCTGGGTGCTAATGAAGGCTTGTTGATGCAACCCAAACAAACCCTAGGCACACAAGAGGTAGACTTAGGTAAACCAAACCTGTTAGGGGGGGTGACCCGAGGGGTGTGTTGACATAGGGTAGTTAGCACTTTGTTTTCAGTTGCAAGTTGAAACCCAAGGAAACATGTTGAAAGGATTCTAGGACATCTAAATAAAGTTGATATTGTCCTAGAGAGCTTGGAATTATGCATACAACATTAGAGTGTGACCTAGGGGGCAAGGGTGCATCCTGAAAAACCAAGAACCACTATCAAATACATTAGACTATAAGTACAAGGCACATGAAATACTTCTTGAATCGAGTGCTTACAATTGATATACAAAAATTACCACTAGATGACTCAATACTAAGGGTCTTGGCCTAGTAAGCCTAAGGTTTGATTCTACTATGTAACTAGTCTAATAGCTTGACTAAAGCTGAACAAAGATAAATTTGTTTTAACTTGGTTTTTTTTTATGGAAAAAGAGAAATTTAGGATCTAGACGCGTATTATATCACACATCGTGTGGTCAAATCACAGGGGTGAATTCCCATGAGTACGGCTCCCTCTCGTTATATTCCTACCATGGGCACTAAGAAAGGCATCAACTTTGGGTATCGTATGCGGAAAGAAATCGACAATTTTTAAGGTAATAGAACTCGTACAACTTAACGTAATTAAGATGGTGATTGACTTAGTCCTTCATCAGCATTCTATAATTTTGAATATAACAGTAAACTTAGGTAGAATTTCACGTCATTAAGATCCAAGGCAAAGAGGAGTAGAACTTGGAGTACCAAAAATTAAGAATGACAATGTGTTTCAACGACGGCAGGTAACGTGAATTACATACGTTCAATGTCAATGTCTTTCAGGCTGGTAAACCCAACTCAACCCAAAGCAAACCAAACCAAACCAAATGCATATGTAATGGAAAATCTTGGACTAAAATCTCTAGCCTCCCACTAATTCAAACATCATCAATCAATGTCCGGCCGGCCAAGACAAAGTTGAAGCAAATCCGACGCACGAGAATGAAGAATCCATTACGAAAGAGTCCAAGATTGTCGACATAAGAATGCCTTGCAGACAAAGAGATGTGCACCGCAGATTTAAAACCCCAAATGGCTGGTTGAAAAAGCTCGCTGCTGGTGGCGATGGTTAAATTTCCAGAAATTCTTATAAAAATCAAAGAAAGCCAAGTTGCTAGCACATGGGAAGGACGGAAAAATGAGGTCTGCGCGTAAAACAATGCATCCGTCCAGTTCTGTCACGAAACTTGGCTTTTGCAGAGTTTATTTGTCGGCGTCCAGAAACTAAACAGTCGGGCTGCGCAGAAAACAGCCGTTGGAGCCGCGCAAGAGGTCCATGGGCGGTCAAGATTGTTACAATGGATTTTAAATTTACCAAATGATTTTAAAACGTATATTCGATGCAGATCTCTGGTGCCTGGGCCTCTGTTGACCCTTACAGAGCAGAGCAGGCACACTTTCCTTCCTTCCTTCCTTCCTTCACTAGATACTACTACTACTGTACACTGAAGCCCCAGAACAGAGGCGTCTAAATTCTGCAAATCCCAAAACGCAACTGACCCTTTCACGCTGGCTAAAGGTCACAAGCGTCGGCGTCCCGCTGCTTCTCATTTGCTTCTTGATCCTTGGCTCCAGGCTCCAGCTACATTCACGCTTCTGTCATATGTATATATATTAGTATTTCATTTCCCTTCGTCGTCTGTCACACACACATTTGACTCCTGTTGCGGCTGCGACTGCGATAGATCCACGTCTTTTTCACTGTCTGTCACACACACATTTGACTCCTGTTGCGGCTGCGACTGCGATAGATCCACGTCTTTTTCACTGGCACTGACTCTACTCTAACACTAACTCACTCTAACTTACTGACTCTTTCCTGTGTGCCAAAATGTGGTATTTATAGGCTGACATAGGAACCATGATATTATGTATTGATATCGTTAGCCAGGCCATGATATTGTGTTCCCGATATCGAGGGTCCAATATCGGGGGTTCAATATCAGCACCTAGTTATCAAGGGTTCGATATCAGTACCTGTTTAACAATGGTCCGATATCAGCACCTGGTTAACAAGGGTTTGATATTAGCACCTGTTTATCAAGGGTCCGATATCAACACCTGACAAACCACGATTCATCAACACACATGACCCATGATTAGCCTATAGTTCATAACCTTTGTTTCTTTGAATATGCTCTTTTGTTAAATCAGGTTATGTTAATTACTTAGCATTAAGAATTTATCATTAAGTTCTTATTTTATGATTGTAGGCTAGTGGTATTATTTTATTATCAACTAACAAAGTTTTTTTATTGGTCTTAATACTTTATGGTTATTAGTTTAATATTATTTTAATAGTTTAAACATGGTGATGAGAGTGGTTACTCTAGCGCTTTATTCTAATTATTAAAGCAGTTAGTCTAGTGGTTTATTCTAATTATTAAAGTAGTTACTCTAACAGTTTATTCTAATTATTAGATCAATTACTCTAGTGGTTTATTCTAATTATTAGAGTGGTTACTCTAATTATTAGAGTAGTTGCTCCCAAGCCTATAAATATAGTGCCTAGGCACACAATTGGAAAAAAAAAGTCTTTTAACAGTCAAGTAGCAAAACTCTTGTAGTTTGTTTGAAAGTTAGAGTATTTTCCAAGTGCCTACAGCAGGAGGTCTAAGTGTGGATAGATCTTTATTCGAGCATTGTGTACCTCAACATACCTTGTGTATGACAATAAAGATGAGCTCTTCGATTCATCCTTACAACACTTGAGATTTTTTTTCTTACGCATTTCTTTTATTTTATTTTCTTATGCATTTATTTTATTTTATTTTATTTTATGCACTTTACATTTATGTTATTAGCGTAGCAATTCATTTTGATCAATTAACCAAATCATTAAATACACTCAGTATGATCACTTCGAGACTCTCTTAGCTTAATTCATGGCTCATGAAGTCTATTTATATCTTTTACCCCTTGTCTCTTAATCTTCCCTCTTAATTTTAAAATTTTAATCTTTAAAAATTCATAGGAAAATGTCTCATGTTCATATGAGATGTCTGGAAGAAGAATGGAGTATCTTGCCTGAAAGTTGATATTTGTAGAGGAGATGTCTTGACTTATGTTGAGATGTCTTCACTTCTATTCAGACATCTTTAGCTCATTTGGGACATCTTGGTCAAGATGTCTTGGGACAATTGAGATGTATGAATGAGGTCTAAGATGTCTAGAGTTAGGCTAGGACATCTAGAGTTAGGGCTTGAAAGTCTCTTCTACCAAAGCTCTAAAGAAATAAGCTTGTCTTAAGATTTTGGACATTCAAACACTTCTAACAAGTCTCCATTGATCCTCAAAATCCCTTGAGCATCTTAAAAGAGGCTCAAAACACTCCAAACATGCCAAGGCATCCTGCAACCATCATTAACAAGACAAACACAAAAAACACACATAAATGATGCACAAAAATCATATATACAAATACATTAAGGAGTAAACATGGGCTAGGTGATGTCCTCATCATCTCTTCCATCCTTAAGAATTTGAACTTATCCCCAAGTTGGCATTACACTTGGGATAGCATTAAGCCCCCACAAAGCCAAGTATTTTTCATAAATCTAAATGGCATTTTTAGGCCCTTTCATTCAATTGCACCAAGTACTCATTCACTTTTCTACCTCTTATGCTTCTTGCCTTCTTTGCTAGTGGCACAATAGCTTTCCTTGGTGGTTTGGCTAAGTTTGGGTCTTCAAGTGCATCCTTGAGGATCTCAATACTATCCCTCAAGTTTGATACAATCACATTCCCATGGTATGGGCTCAAATTTGAAACATTAAAAACATAAGAAATAGGCAAAAAATTAGGTAAGTCAATATCCTAGGCATTGGCGTTGATCTTGGCATTGATTTTGAATGGACCAATTCTCCTTGACTTGAGCTTGTAGAAGTGCACATTCTTTGACCTATTCTTGCTCAAGTAAATCCAAACATAATTACCAATCTAGAAATTAATTGTCCCCTTACCCTCATTAGCCTTGGAAGACA
>MNCI01020228.1:71389-83816 GCA_015680685.1 Gnetum montanum | reverse complement strand
TCATGGTATTTGGCATCATATCAATTTTAACTCTCTTTTTGTATTGACTATCATCATTAAAACAAATGAATCTTAAGAAAATCATACGCAAGAAAGTACCATTAACATGACTAAACTTAATTTGGTAGAGTTCACACTCTAACAAGAAAAGGAAGGATACAATTTCGTCTTTGGATTAGACTTAAAAGAGAAGTTTCTATTAGTAATCATTTTAGGAATTTTAAGTATTCACAAGACTATTTTTTGGTATATATTTTATTGTAATAATTTTGTGGTGTTTCATAGTCATGCAGTCAAAGTGACATTATTGGAAAATGATATTAGCTTGGACTATAAGGATGTTGATGATACTCCCTCAAAAGTTATTTGTATTTAAACATTTGAGTTGCTTTTAATTTCGTAATATTTCATACAAAACTATGTTATTGATGAGGAACTCCCTTAGATTCCATAATCCAAGCTCTCTCAATGTAAAAAAAATAGTAATTTGAACAAGAAAAAAAATGAAACCTTTATTCTTACTCAAATGGAGAATTTACAGTTAAAAGGAAGCACATATTCCCAAGGACAGATAAGAGATTCAATCAAATCCTCATACATACTCAATTAAAGAATTCACATTCTCATAAAGATGATGATCAAGGCACTTAGCCAAGATTCTATCTTTTCACTCCCTCTTCTCTCAACTCATCTCTTACTCTCACTAGACTCTCTTAGCTTAATTCATGGCTCATGAAGTCTATTTATATCTTTTACCCCTTGTCTCTTAATCTTCCCTCTTAATTTTAAAATTTTAATCTTTAAAAATTCATAGGAAAATGTCTCATGTTCATATGAGATGTCTGGAAGAAGAATGGAGTATCTTGCCTGAAAGTTGATATTTGTAGAGGAGATGTCTTGACTTATGTTGAGATGTCTTCACTTCTATTCAGACATCTTTAGCTCATTTGGGACATCTTGGTCAAGATGTCTTGGGACAATTGAGATGTATGAATGAGGTCTAAGATGTCTAGAGTTAGGCTAGGACATCTAGAGTTAGGGCTTGAAAGTCTCTTCTACCAAAGCTCTAAAGAAATAAGCTTGTCTTAAGATTTTGGACATTCAAACACTTCTAACAAGTCTCCATTGATCCTCAAAATCCCTTGAGCATCTTAAAAGAGGCTCAAAACACTCCAAACATGCCAAGGCATCCTGCAACCATCATTAACAAGACAAACACAAAAAACACACATAAATGATGCACAAAAATCATATATACAAATACATTAAGGAGTAAACATGGGCTAGGTGATGTCCTCATCATCTCTTCCATCCTTAAGAATTTGAACTTATCCCCAAGTTGGCATTACACTTGGGATAGCATTAAGCCCCCACAAAGCCAAGTATTTTTCATAAATCTAAATGGCATTTTTAGGCCCTTTCATTCAATTGCACCAAGTACTCATTCACTTTTCTACCTCTTATGCTTCTTGCCTTCTTTGCTAGTGGCACAATAGCTTTCCTTGGTGGTTTGGCTAAGTTTGGGTCTTCAAGTGCATCCTTGAGGATCTCAATACTATCCCTCAAGTTTGATACAATCACATTCCCATGGTATGGGCTCAAATTTGAAACATTAAAAACATAAGAAATAGGCAAAAAATTAGGTAAGTCAATATCCTAGGCATTGGCGTTGATCTTGGCATTGATTTTGAATGGACCAATTCTCCTTGACTTGAGCTTGTAGAAGTGCACATTCTTTGACCTATTCTTGCTCAAGTAAATCCAAACATAATTACCAATCTAGAAATTAATTGTCCCCTTACCCTCATTAGCCTTGGAAGACATAATCTTTCTCTTTTTTTTTTTCAAGTGAGATTTAACTTGTTGATGTAATTCTCTTATTTCCTCAACCTTGACCAAACTCAAAGAGGCACAATCTTCAAATTTCCTCAACTCATTAATCATTCTTGGTGAAAATTCATGATTTGCTATAAAGAAACTCTTACCAATGCTAGAATGGGAAGTATTATTATATGAGAATTTAGCATAGGCCAACATGTTTTCCCACCTTTGAGGCTAACCCTCACACAAACACCATAATATCTTTAATATAAACCTATTTACAAATATTTTTTATCCATCAGTTTGAGGATGATAGCTTGTAGAAAAAGACAACTTACTTCCAAGTAGTTCTCAAGGTGATCTCCAAAAATTGTTGGTAAACTTGACATCATTATCACTACAACATTCAAAGGAATACCATGTAGCCTCACAACATGTTGAAAGAATAAATGTGCAGCATTGGAGACATTACTATTTCTCTTACATGAAATAAAATAATCCATTTTAGTAAATCTATCTACTACAAGTATAGAATCATGACCGCATAGTATCTTAGGAATTCCATAAACAATGTCCAAAGAAACACTTTTCCAAGAAGCATTTGGGATTAGTAAATGTAGTTAATGACCATTAACACTTTTCCCCCCTTTTAATGTTTGAAAAATATAGTAATATTTTACAAATTTAACTACATCTATACATACTTAGCCAATAGTAATTTTTTCTTACTAATTCCAATGTCTTAGTCTTACCAATATGTGTAGCTATGTCACTTTGATATTCCTCTTCAATAGTTTGTACCTAAAATCACACTTTGAAACGCAAATTTTTCCCTTTCTTAAATAAAATCCCATTCTTTACATGACAATTTTTTCATTGATTAGTCCTTCCTAACAATGGGGAACATAATACTTTCTAGTTTGTACTAAAATCATTGTCATTAGGATACAATGAAGCAAAAGGGTCAAAACCTTGAACTTCTACATTAGAAGAGACAACATGAACTCTAGACAAAGCATCGCCACAACATTAGACTTGCCACTTCTATGTTTTAAAACAAAATAAAACTCTTTCCATTGCTCTACCCATTTCATATGCTTAACACAATTTCTTTTGAGAATTCAAAAATTCAAGTACCATATTATCATTAATAAAAGAAACTTTGATTCTAGCAAGCCATGTCTCTAATGTTTAATGACTTGAATTATAGCATATAATTCCTTTTATACATACTATACTTTTTTCTAGATTTATTTAATTTTTCAAAAAAAAAAAAAGCAATTGAATTACCCTTTTGAGAAAGCACACCACATATAGTAGGTCCACTTGCATCCACTTCCACTTCAAAAAGTTTGGAGAAATCTAGAATTGCCAAAACTAGAGCACTACAAGCTTTCTCCTTCAATGCTTGAAAGGATTTCTCTTTTTCATTATGCCATACAAAGGCTGGATTTTTCTTCAAGCAAGAGAGTATAAGTCATGTAATAAAACTAAAATTTCTAATAAATATTCTATAGAATCTAATCAAATTAAGGAAAGATCTTACCTCTTCCACATCTCTAAGTGCAAGGCACTACTTGATTACCTTGATCTTGCTTAATTTCATTTAACTTACTTCTTGAAGACAACATGACCTAAGTACATAATTTTTCTCTTCATAAAGTGGCTAATGAGCAGTGGGTATCCCCTACACATAACCATATGAATCACTATAAGTCGTTATCTTCCCAATGTATACTTGTATTAATCTATGCATATGGTTAACTATGGTTGAGACATAAGATATTTATTTATATGCTTTTTATTATTTTCTCCTATTTTCTCAATGATTAGGTAAATAAAGATTTATTTTTAATTCAACTAACGTGTTAACTACTTCATTAACTAACTAGCCTAATGTAGAGTATCCATTTTCATTTTTTGTACATATCCTTAATGTACATTAATGGTACTGGGTTACCAAGTGTATGTTACTAGGTTACCAAGTGTATACTACTGAGTGCACTGCTAGGATTACCAAGCATTGATATATTATGCTTGAAGTGAGTATACTCATGTTGCTTATGAATGATAATATTAATTGCTTAAGAACAAGAAAGTAAATTACTAAAAAGTAGAATTATTCTAGTCCTAGTGATGCAATGGATAGAAGAAATCTTGATTTTATGCAAATGTGTCCATGTATAGATGCACTCAAATAAAATGTCATACAATCATTTGAATCCACATTGTAGGACTCAGAGGAAAAATATTCTAACTTCTATGAAAAGAAATTGCAAGAGTTTGGCTAAGCTAAGACTAAAAGATACTATAAATTCAAGGGGTGTGCATATTTGTATAGGCAATGCTTACATCAATAACTAAATGTATGTGATTCAATGCATCCTAGGATACATTGACGAGGCTATTTCAATAGGCATGCATTGACATAGATGTTTTATTAATACTTCATCAAACCCCCATGAATAACTTAAATTTCATCCTCAAGTGAACAAAATTAGGATCAAGTTTCTTACAAAAGTTGAAAAAGTATGAAACTTTATTGACAAACTAACTAACTAACTGACTCTGACTAACTCTGAGTGTCATATTGTATATATTACAAAAATTGATGCAATTTACAATAAAAAATTGGACACTTAGATAAAATTTAGCAAGCACCTGTTGAATGGTTGGAGGCATGGTGAAGTCTCAAATAGTGCTTGGAGGTGGAGGATCGTATGCCTTAGATGGTCCTTTATCGCATCCCAGCACTACTAGAAGTTGAGGTTATCCTGCTATTACCAATGCTACTACTAAAAGTTTAAATACATCAAGGAATGCCTTTATTTTCTCTTCCTTGCTCTATGGTTCTAGGTTGCTTTACCTATATTATCCAATGTAGGGATGTCCCATGGCTATGGTAGTGAAGGAAACATCTCCTTCACATTCATGAACTAGGCTATGAATTTTTTACATTTAATATCAAATGTCATAACAAGGTTCTACAACTCCTGGTAGATATTCATCCTTCTCGCCAAGTTCCC
This sequence comes from Gnetum montanum, assembly GCA_015680685.1. NCBI lineage: Eukaryota > Viridiplantae > Streptophyta > Gnetopsida > Gnetales > Gnetaceae > Gnetum > Gnetum montanum. Next base: position 78,969 of record MNCI01020228.1, on the reverse strand, counting down.
AATAATAGTTCATTAATCAGTGAGCTTGCCTATGATAACTTCAAGCTCTACATTTGCTATCTTCAATTTTTGTTTTGTATCTTTGTGGAACTTGAACTTCACCCCATAGAGAAGGTAGAGGCTAGTGACATGCTTCTCTAGTTCACTTCTTGGCATTCCTATTATCAACATTATGAAGTTTGCATAGCAAAGGTTAGTAAGCTCCATGTACTTGATCATCTCCTCGATCTGCAACTTTTGTAGGTAGATTTCTACTTGATTATATATGTTCAATCCATCAAAGATGGACTACTATGCATGCATTGCCTCTTTTTTGGAGTTATTAGATGGCCTCGTTCACCTTCTTCTTGGACAATTTTATCTCCTTTTGTTAACCTCATTGAGTAGTCCAACCTAGTCCTTGTAGTGATTCTTCACCTTCTCAAATTTTAGGGCCTCATTGTTCTAAGTAGCTATATGAATTATTGTCCTTTAGTGAAAGGCACAGACCTCCTCCATCAAGAGATTCCTATTTTTGGTTGCCAACCTCCTCAAATCCAAGTTTACCTTAGCAAGCTACTCCTACTACTAGTGGATGTATTCAACCATCTAGTCCTTTTGTTGCTTATCCTTTTGTAGGTGATGGTTGTCTCTGGAAAGGACCAAGTTCTAATTACAAACTTGTGACAAGTCCTTATTAGTGTTGTTTGTCATGATCTTTAACATGGATGTGTTGAAGATCACCATCTCTTTTGCATTTTCATACTTTTGATATTTCTATTGAAGCTATTAAAAAGCTTCATCTTGTGTAAGCTAATGCTAGAGAATGGCAGGATCTGAGAAATAGGCTCATAGTTCTACAACTTTGATGACCAACTATCAATTGGTTATGGTGGCCTCCCTGAGTTGCACATTGACAACCAACAACTTGCCTCTTATTTTCAATAGTTGTGACTAGTTTATAGTGATATCATCTAGAAGATTAAAGATCTTCAAAAGTAGTTGCTCAATTTCCAATAGTCTTGCCAACACTTCTTCGTGTTGGGTAGCACTCATCAAGTCACTCCTTTCTACGATTGATGCATAAATATCTATTGTGGTAGCAATATCTAGTATTAATGCAACAAGAGCATTGATGTCTTCTACAACTCTATCAACCACCAACTCCATCACTATCTTTTAACCCTTGTATGGCATTACCAAGACCATTTCCCCTTCTCCTTCATCTAACATGATAGAGAAGCTTATTTCATTTTCCAAAATTTTAGGAAATTCTTATCTTGAAATGGACATAGTAACCTCCTTGGCATTTAGATTGGGTCTCATGGATGCCTAGTTTCATTACATAGAGAACAATGACATCGTCTCATTATCCAACTAACTAATAATTCTTATGACCACATTCAAGTAGTAGATAGATGATTCTCCATCACCTATAAATCCTTGTTGCTACTGTGGTTGTTTCTCCCTAAGTTTTGCATCTTTGATTTTTTTTTTGGGGTAGTAGGTGATGGTGGTGGTGGTTGGTCCTTTTTTTGAAGCTTTGTTATAGCCTTATCCTTTATCATATCTTGCCATGATGTGGTAGGAGCACAATGGATCACATCATTGGAGTAGCGAGCTATCCCTCTCCTTTTCCATAATTTTCAAATCAAGCATGGAAAGGAAAGTGTCTTCCTATCCTTCTCATTTTTCTTGAAATACTTCTTAATCTTAAGGAAACCCCTTACTATTGGTGTCTTCCTATCCTTCTCATTTTTCTTGAAACACTTCTAAATCTTAAGGCAACCCCTACAACTGTGTCCTAACCTCCTCCACCAACTCTAAGAAGGGTCCAAAGTTCAACTCTTGCAAGATAGAACTTTAGACCTTCTTGGTTCTAATCTTCTCTAGGTAGGTTTTTGTGAGTGTGACCTCTAAGTTAGGTCTTGATCTCGGAGCCTCGCCCTACTTGGATTGGCCCACTTTCGCAATAGAAATCTACCTAAAAAATTCCACTTTAGATTCCTCCCAAAGAGGCCTAGTAGCCTGTATCACCTATATTGCTTGTTCTTGGTGTTGTTATTAGTATTTTTGTTATTATCCCTTCCTCTTTGAGGTTGCTTTTTCCTGGGTTGTAATGGCCCTCCTACTTGCATTTCTCTTTTGGGTGCCATGTATGATCACACATGATGAGTGGCAAGGTACCCCTACACTCAACCATACAAATATGAGTGTTCACTCATGATCTGGTCGAACTCCGCAGATGGGCTAGTTGTGGTATCTAGATAGTTACATGTTGATCATCGTTTTCTGTCTTCCCACCTGGACTAGTATTTGCTTTGTCACATATGGTTTAGTCCAAAGTGAGGTGTATGATGTGTTTCCTATCCTATGCTACTCCTAGGGACAATGGAAAATAACTTTGTTTTGAGCTAAGAGGAAAAGGGAGAAGAGAATCTAAGCTAGCCTAAGTGTAATGAGCATCCATCCTTAATCATTTGTACACATCTTGGACCTCATGTACTACTACTAGGATTACCAAGTGCATGTCCTAGGGATGCTACTGGGATACCAAGTAGTCACACTTAAATTCTTATGATTAAGTCATACTCATTTCGCGTTTGATAACAGGGATAGGAAATGAAGGTAGAGAAATATTAATTAAGAAAGTAATAAATAATAATAATAGTAAGCAATGAAAACTAAGTGAATGCTACAATGATGAGACATCATAAGTCTTTGAATGGTAAGTGGTCCCAGGATGTCCCACATGTCTTAAGCGAAAATGAGGGTGGTGAACCTACCTCAGGCAGTTGCCCACACAACGATGTTCCTCCATTTGAATTTAGCCAATGGGTTGTGTATTAGGACCTTCATTCCACTATTCATAACCTAGGTTCTAATACCCATGGGCACAAAAGTTCCAAAAAAGGGGCATAAACTCATGATAAATGTGGACATTCTGATCGCAATCGCGATCAGGGTCGAGACTATAGAAGAGAAGGTAGCAAACATCGTCATGGTGATGGTTCTCCTTTTTCTTCACCTTCATCCTCTCCTTCAATATCCAGATGCAGTCATAAAGAAAAAGACTGTGGGGATAAAGGTAGGCAAAGTGGAAGTCATAGATGAAACACCCAGGAAAGGGGACAAGGGCACTCTAGAAAGTCATGACATAGAAGAACGAAGAGTAGGGAACAACATAGGCATCATAGATGCCATGGACGAGATGATCACGATAAACTCCTCCTTGCTACTCAAAGTATGTTAGACATAACTAAGGCTGTTAGAATTCCAAGAAGGCATTAGAAAGATAGTAGGATCAAGAGATTAGATATGAACAACATCCCACAATTTGAAGGAGGATATAATGTTGATCCTTAGAATCATTTACAAGAATTCCATGATGCATGTGCCTTATCGAACATAGAGAACGAATGGCAAAAACTTAAGTTGTTTCCATGGACACTAGTTAAAGAAGCAAAAAGCTGGTACCGATCTTTAGAATTGAAATCCATTCGTAGGTGAAGTACTATGTTAAAACTATTTAATGATAAGTACCAAATGTACTCATGAGTGTCTAACTTGCAAAAGCAAATTCAAGGCTAGAAACAAGGAGGACATGAACCCTTAGATGTTTCCATGGGCCGATATTATGCACTATTACACCATTGTCCTAGTCATGGTTATTCATAAAGGGATCAACTGCACCATCTCGTGGATGGGCTTAGGCATGAAATGAGAAGAACCCTTAGGACTTATGCCCAAGGAAGACTATCCAAGCTTAGGTCCCATCCAATTCAAAGACTATTGGAGCAAGTTGCTAAGAAAGAAGGTGAGCTATGGAAGAGAGAAAGTGTGGAAGAGTATAACCAAGATCTTTCCATTCAGAAGAGGGGAGTAAGATTTTGTGAGGATGAAGAAGAGTCACCACTCAAAGAGATGGTGAATAGGAAAACTTTGCCTGTCCAAAAGATGACATCAAAAGTTTCGGCAAAGGTAGACAAAATGTGGAATTCCCTAGACAATAGATTTCAAACTGTTCTTAAAATAGTAGAGAAGTTTAGAGAGAAAGTTAGTGAGAAAAGAAAAAAGAAAGAGGTCGAACATACACATAGCAAGGGTAAGGGAAAAGTTTCCATCATTGAAGAGGTTGTGGATTTGGAAATAGACAATGATAGTGGGTGTGAGATATGTCAATATGACCATCCTAAGGGATGTTGTCCTATAATCTCACATCTGCAGGAGTCTGGGGTGTATGCACTCAACCCATGATTAAATAAAAGGGAAACACCTCAAAGGTTACCTTATCCTCAAGGTAACCCAAGGCAGTTTCACCAATCCTTAACATATTATCCCAGTGGAACTCCACCACAACCGATTGAGCAATATCAATAGTGGCAGCACCCACAATCATGGGGAATGCCACCACCAAGGCAATAGTATCCTTATCGGTAACCTGACTCGTATGGATATTACATGCAGTAGACAATCTCCCCACGTGACTCTACTGGTCACATCACTCCTCAACCTCACTACCAAGCCTACAAGCATATCATCCTTCTCATCTAGTAGCATCTCTTCCACCAATAGCTCCACTACCACCTACTCCAGCTATGCAGGGTGAAATCCCTACCCAGCCACAACAATGTAACGCCACAAAAGCTATTAACTCTCAAACTATTATTGGTTCCAACAACCACATGAAGAAAAGACCTTTCTTTAGAACCAACAGTCCAACCAAGCCCTTGCAATCACAAGCAGCTGATTCCTTAGATGCCTCAGTATCAATCAAAACTTCGGAGTCTCCTTCAACTCAACATGTGCACTCAATGCATATGGTCATGCTAACACATGCCATCATCGATTGGATCAAAGCTAGCCACTTTCCTAGGAAATTCTTTGATCCTAGGAGTCCTCTAATATACTTACAAATCGCTAGAAATGCTCTGTGCAAGGATCTTTTGGATTCAAGTTCCAGTGTTAACTTGATTTTTGAAGAAATGTACAAGGCTTGGAACCTGCTTCCATTGAAAAAGAGCAACATCTATCTAGAGTTGACCGACTAGTCCATCACTATCCCATTGGGATTGATGGAAGACATTGTTACCACTGTTTGTTNCACTATCCCATTGGGATTGATGGAAGACATTGTTACCACTGTTTGTCGATGGTTGTACCTAGCTAACTTCCTAGTGATTTAGGTAAACAATAGTAAGGGGGACTTCCCAATCATAATGGGAAGAACATGGCTAAGCACCATCGACGCATGCCTAAGAATCTACGATCTTTCCCTAGAAATATCAAAGGAAAATAGATTCAAAAACATCAAGAAGAAGAAAGTTCTATGCATCACATATAGTGACAAAGGGTGTAATTATGTGCAAAGGTCATGGTTTGTACAAAGTTTAGCACTGATGCATGCAATCAGTGTGCACAATTGATTAACATACAAAGATGTCTGTATGCAATAGCCACCCGATAGAAAGACACCCAGTGGCTGATAGCTAATCAGGAAAGTAGTTCACTTATATGCATGGAACCAACTGAGGGTTTGACTTGTGCTTACATTGATAGCATAGACGCATTAGAGCAAGTTCACCACTAGCTTCCAAGTCTTAACCTTGAAAATATCAACTGGGGGAAGTTGGAAATCCCTGAGAAATTTAAGTAGGAGCCCCTCGAGCTAAAACCATTGCCCACTAGTATGGAATACACTTTTCTTAAAAATGGAAAATCAGTAATTATCAACACAAAGCTTGCTCCTCAATAGAAAGAAGAACTGCTGAAGGTAATAAATAAATGGTCAAAAGCCTTTGCTTGGTCATATCCTGAATTAACTGGAATAGATCTTAGAATATGCCAACATAGAATTTACACTAACTCCTCCATGAAGCCTCAAAGACAACCACAAAGGCAATTGAACCCTAAGATGAAGCAAATAGTTAAGGAAGAAATTGAATAGCTTCTCAAGGCTGGGTTCATATACCCCATTTGATGAGTGGCTAGGTATCCCTACGCCCAACCATACGAATCATGGGTGTTCACATGTGACTTGGTTGAATTCCATAGATTGTAAGCACTTAACATACACCAAACCCTAACCAGCGAAACCTTGGGTTAGAACGGTCATCTTCCTAATCTCACTAGTGATGTTCTATTTACGATGGTAAAGTGAGATTAAGGCTAATTATTTTTATAGCTTTTTACTTATCTTTTGGCATCTAATTATCTTGGAAAGTAAGGCTAGAGTATTAAGTAATATAAGACTATCTTAATCTAAATCTTAACTACTCCTAGCATAAGTATCCGATCCCATCTTCCAGGCATGTTCTAAGCATCCCCTAAACACTACTAGGTTACCAGATGTTAAGCATCACTAGGTTACCAAGTGTTAGGTTTACGTTCGAGATGGTCATACTTATGGTCTTTACGAACTTATAAGAGAGCGAAAGCAATTAAAGTAACAATAACAAAAACTTAAGTAACTATCAAAGCATAAACATATTAAACTATTGAATGCATTAAATGGCTAAGTCCAAATGCTGCAAGGAATGCTTGAAGAGTTCATCTTTATTGTCGTCACACCAATGGGCTTAGATACATCAACACTCGAATAAAGAGCTGGTCACTTTTCTTACACCTACTGCGGGCACTTGGAAAATATTCTATCTCTTGAGGGAAAAAACTACAAGAGCTTCACTACAACTGACAAAAAGGTACCTAAATGAGGTAGAAGGCTCTCTTATTTATAGACTGAAATAGGCTCCATGTAAATGGGGCCACGTTGATGCATGGAAGGCTGCGTCGATGGGGCCACGTCGACACAGCCACGTATATGCGACCCCGTAAACTCAGCCTAGTTGATGCATCGACTAATGACACTTCATCATAACCCCACAACTAAGTAAACATTTGTCCTCAAGTTACTCTACAATTTGGAAGGTATGGGATTTTATTAACAAAGCACATGACTTGACACACACATAACACAATATCAATTTGACCAAGTGCTTAAGTTACAAAGAAGGACAAGTTACAAAACAATGGTGGTGTTCAGAGATAAAATTGAACACCTTGTTAGTCCTTGAGTCTCTACTGTGTAGGATGATGTACAAAATTGTTGGAGAAGATCACACTGTCCCTAGGGACGGTGGTTCTGATGGACCTTCACAAATGCAATGGCAATGGCATGAATGATAGTTGTCCCACAGTAGTTGCAACTTTTGGAGGCAGCCAGAAAGCCTCCAAGAAAGCCCTCATTTTTTCTTCTTTGCTTCTAGGATCGTTCACTATCCAGGAAACTTCACCAATGTGTGCTAGAACTGGAACCTCCCAAGGGCATGGCAGCACTAGGAAGAGTTCTTTAAGGTTGACAAACCAGGCTGTGAACTGCTGTCGTTTGATGTCGAACGCTCAGATTGATGCCTGCAGCTACTAGTAGTTATTCATTCGATAGGCCAGGTTCTCTGCTACTATACGTTGTCCTTCAAATCATGTGTAGAGAACCTCAAGTTCCGTGTTTTCTATATTTAGTTTTTGCTTTGTTGCTTTATGCGCCTGGAACTCAGCCTCATATAGAGAATATGAGGCAACCACTTGCTTTTCCAATTCTAACC
>MNCI01020228.1:56417-69796 GCA_015680685.1 Gnetum montanum | reverse complement strand
CCATTAGACTGTGCATAAGTAGCTCAAAATGATCCTTATACACCTTCTCAGTTCGACTAAGTTATGTTGTTGGCACAGGCATTCCTTTAAGTCTCCCAAAGTGTTAATTCATGGGTTAGAGCCAAAAACAACAAGGGATGAGTTGAAGTTTAAACGGTTGTTTTCGTTCCTTCCCTTAGAGGTGTGAAGTCTTAATTAACTAACTAACTAATTAATTAATTAACTAGGCTTCACCCCCCCTGCCCCCACGACTGAGAGCATACCTCTGGTTGCTTAAAAGGACAAGGCTCGGTTGATGCAAACGCGCGATAGAACGTAGGTGTGTAGGGAAGAGTTAGGCAGAAAAATGGTAAAATATCCCTCCAATTTGGATTCCAAATGATGAAAAATTTGAAGAGTAACGGCCCTATATATAGAGGTTGGACACTACGTCGATGAGGCCACGTATACACGGCCGCGTATATGCAAGGGGCTACATATACGGGGCCCCGTATATGCAAGAGTGTGCACCCATTGACCAACCCAAAAAAATCCTGAAATGATGAATTTGAAATGCCAAAATAGGGTGACTGAAGCCCGTGAGAGGCTCAGGCATGGCTAAGGATAGGAGGAAGGTAATCGGGACTTGAAAAAGAGTCAAAGATAGGAGAATGTGATGCAAAAGAACTCCGTGGGAAAGAAATCAAGCAATGGGACTTGGAAAATAATCAACCAAAAAATCCAAAGGATGGGAGACTTAACAAGAAAGACCAAGAATATGCAGGTGGGTCCTCCCCATAGTAGGCAATAGCCTTAGTAGCCCCTACATATCCTCAACACCAGGGTCCGTGGGCCCTAGGGCCAAGAAATGGTGTGCGCCAGTTAGGACTCCTACCTAAGACATCCCACCAAGGCATGAGAAGCCCATGGAAACCACGACAAACTTTCACAACATAAGACAGGTAGTGAGGTGAGTTACGGAGGGAACTAGGTGAAGAGAGAGAGACAAGAAAATTGAATTTTTATCGTTGGTCGCATGAAACCCCATGTGCAGCTATGGTTAAGTGGCCCCGTAGAGCCTTTCCTGAGTTCAGGCCCAAAATCATCTACATACAGTGACATCGCAGCAACAGACAAAACCCCGGCCATCCCCCAAGAAGGCAGGAATGCACGCACAAAGAACCACCACTCCAACAAACGTGAGAAGAAGGAAGTGAAATGGGATGAAGTTAGAGGGGATGAAGGAAGTCCCATAACTAGTGTTTATGGCCCATGAGAGGTAGTCTAAGGGGTGTGCTTTGAATTCCTAGATAGTGATGTCATGATTTTTTTTCTTTTTTAGGGGAACCACACCATGCAAAGATCCATGCGTGTTTGCGTGCGTTTGACCAAGGGGTGTGCTTTGAATCCTCATGTTTTTTTATTGCGAAGACCACACCATGCAAGGTCAAACTGCCCAAAAGCTTCCTTGGAGAGAAGAACGTGGAATGGTAGAAAATCCATAAGGACACACCAGCAACCTAGGGGATAGGAGAGAGCAAAAAATGTTGCATTCTCCTTGAAGTCACACCCAATTCAAATCATTGGATCATCCCTGAGTCTAGGAACTACACAAGTTACACATTAATTACAATGTTTTTACGTGAAGGGGTTACATGTTCTCAACAAAAGGAAAACCATGGAGTGGGTGAATGGGTGGATGACGTGGACTCACTGTCAAGTTTATGAGCTGAAAATAGACATAAAGTCCAAGGACAACTATGCAAGGGTGGGAGCCAGATAACTGGGTGGACTATTACATTACCCATCATAACGAAAACCATCCGTGCTAGACACCTGGTGATAATAAGACGACACATTAGCAATCACATGAAAAATGAAACACACATAAAGAAATGGAAAATAATTAAAGAAAGGAAAAACTCAATAAGAATTGGCAAATGTATGAACGATGTTGAAAAATAAAAAGTGTAAAACAAAAAATTACAAAATAGTGAGGGTGTAGTGGAATGGATTAGCAGGGATGATAGTCTCCCCCACAACTGGGTGGAAAGGAGGACATGCGAAAAATGGAGCGAGGCTATCCTAGTGATGATAAGGTGGGATCACTGGTTGAGTGGAGTTCACGGAAAGGTTTCAGTTGTTGGCGATTTACCAACTTTGTTCTAGTGGGGTCCTCTGGTTTGTGGATAAACAAGGCCCTAGATGGGAAGGTTTCAGAGACAATGTAAGGTCCCTCCCATAGTGTTTGAAACTTGGTCAGTTGAGATACATGTCAAGGGTTCCAATACAACACCTTGTCTCCACATCAAAATGTGACCTTCCGAATCCTAAAATCATGTCGTTTTTTGTTGTAGGCCTTGTGGATCTCATTTGAAGATAGGGCCACTAATCAGTTCTCATCTAGTACACTTAAATTGATAAGTCGTTCACGTTATGCTAGTGGGAGGTCAAGGCCTAAGTCACTGGCGGTGGATAGTATGCGAAGTTCAGCCTAAATTGGAAGGGTTGGTAACTTTTCGTACACTAACTCATAGGGAGAGTATCCTACAGGGAGTTTCTAAGTGGAGCAATAGGCCCATAGTGCATCATTAATTTTGGTACTCCAATCCCTCCTGTATTTGTTGATGGTTCAGTAAGGATCTTGGTGATCTCCCTATTCATGACTTTAGCCTGCCCATTGGCTTAGGGGTGATAGGGTTTTGTAAATTTATGGGTGACCCCCAAGTGTTGCATGAGTTTTCAAAAAGTGACACCCATGAAATGAGTCTCATTATCTAAAATGAGTGCACATGGCACTCCAAACCTATTGACGATTTGTTTTTGGAAAAATTGTGCGGCGGTGTCGGAAGAACAATCAACGACGACTACCGCCTCTGCCCACTTTGTACAGTATTCCATAGCTATGATGATGTATGCCTTTCTGTTTGATAGGGGAGTGATGGACCCCATGAAGTTGATGCCCTAGATGTCGAAGGGCTCCAATGGCTAGATCCACTATTGAGGTTCCTCTAACCATGCTGTCATCCCACCATCTTTTTGGCATCATTCGCAGGAGCAAGTGAACCATTGTGCATCCTTGAAAATTGTGGGCCAGTAATACCCTACAAGTAAGATCTTAATGGTTGTGTGATGTCTAGCATAGTGGCCCTCGTAAGGGCCCTCGTGAGCATCTTGGAGGACACGTAGTGTATTGTCATCAAGGACACACCATCGAACCATGTCATCTATGCATACCTTATAAAGGTGGCTATTGATTTCCATGAACTGCTTAGCCTTATGGAGAAACTATTTTTTCTGCTGATGGTTCCACTCCTTTGGCAACTCTTGTGTTGTGAGGTAGGTTAGGATGCGATTGAACCAAGGGGATTCCTTGGGCACTTGCAGATCGATTGCACCTGCGAAGAGGAGTTCATTTGGAAATTGGTCAGAGAGGGGCTCTTCCTCTTCTATGTCATCCCATCGTAACCAAGACAAGTGATCAACCACCACATTCTTGGTCCCCTTTTGATCTACCATGGTAAGATCAAACTTCTGAAGAATCACTAGCCATCGAATGATGTGGGGGCTTACCATTGGTTTATTCATTAGGAACCGAATAGCATTATGGTTAGTATGCATCAACACCTTGTATCCGAGCACATAGTGTCAAAATTTTTCCAAGGCAAACACCACCCCATCAACTCCTTTTCGGTGGTGATGTAGTTAAGCTGAGCATCCAAAATGCTATGGCTTGCACAATGGATATAGTATGAATGTTTTTGATCATCACACTATGTAAGCATGACTCCTAAGGTGTAATTAGATGCATCCATCATGATATGGAAGGACCTACACCAATCAGGTGCCCGTAGAACTGGAGTTTCTACAAGTTTCTATTTAAGAAATTGGAATGCAGGTTCACATTCCTTGGTCTAGATAAAGGGAGCATCCTTCTTTGTAAGTTCTACCAATAGCTTGGTGATCTTCAAGAAGTTTTCAATGAAGTGTCAATAGTAACCAGTGTGGCCAAGGAATGACCGAACATCTTTTACGGTGCTTGGTTGGTAGATGATTCCTTGGATGATCCTGATCTTCTCAATATCCACACTAATCCCTATCTGTGAGATGTGATGTCCCAACACAATGCCTTCTTGGACCATCAAATGGCTTTTCTACCAATTGAGCTGCAGATTGGTGTCTACACATCATTTCAAAACTTGCTCAAGACAATCCAAGGCTTTCTTGAATGTGGCCCCATAGGTAGAGAAGTCATCCATGAAGACTTCTATCCCATTTCCAATCTGTTACTGGAAGATGTTGAGGACAAGGCATTGGAACGTGGCAAGTGCATTGCACAAGCCAAAAGGCATCTTCTTGTATTTGAAAGTCCCCCATGGACTTGTAAAAGTTGTTTTGGCCTGGTCCTATGGTGCTATTTGGATTTGGTTATAACCACTATAACCATCCAAAAAGCTATGATAGTGGTGCCCTACGATGGTGTCCAACACCTAGTCCACAAATGGAAGTGAAAAGTGATCCTTGAAGGTAACCATGTTGAGCAATCGGAAATCAATACAGACCCTCCATTTGCCACCTTTTTTGGCACAATAATGAGTGGACTGACCCATTTGCTATCGGCAATAGGATTGATGAACCCCACCTTTAGCATTTGTTCGATTTCATCTTTGACGACTTTCTTTAGTTTGGGGTTCAATCATTTTTGTGGCTATTGTCATGGCTTCATGGAGGGGTCAATATAGATCCAATGTTGGCAGACCCTACGATCAACTCCAGTTAACTCAAGATATGACCATGCAAATGCAACATCCCATTTGTTCACCACCTTCAATAATTTCTTCTTCTATTCAGGAGCAAGGGTGGCATTGATAATTACCAACTTTTCATTTCACAAAAATGAATATTCCAAGTGAGCCAGTAAAGACTTGAGCTCCAAGGGCTCTTATTTGATGCTTTCAAGGATTTTTAGCTTCCCCCAGTCATCATGGTCATTAATAGTGGAGACCTATTGATGAACCTATTCCATTTCATTCATGTTTTTGATGTAGGCTTGTACAAGCCCCTCAGATGGTTCCATGCACAATGTGCTGCTAGCAAGATTAACTATTAGCCACTAGGTGCCCTCTTGGTTGGTGGCTACTACGTATAGGCACTATTGAATAGGTGATTCCTCGGTACACCGACTGCATGCTTAAATGGATATCCACTTAGCAAACCATAACTGCTGCATACAGTTGCACCCTGAGTCACTGTACATGATTCATGGAACATGCTTCTTCTTGATCTTCCTGAAAGGATTTTCCTTTGAAATTTCAAGAGAAAGATCTCGGAGTCCTAGTCGTGCATCCACTGTGCTTAGCCAGGCTCTTCCCATGATGATTAGGAAGTTTCCCTTGCAATTCTCTACAAGGATGACTAGGAAATCAGTAGGATAGGACCACCCACAAATGGTGGCAACAATGTCCTCCACCAATCCCAAGGGAACGGTGATGGACTGGTCTACTAACTCAAGTTGAATGTTGCTCTTCTTTAGCGAGGGCAAGTTCTAGTTCTTGTACATGTCATGAGAGATCAAATTGACTTCTAACCCTGAGTCTAGAAGATTTTTTCATGGCTCATTCCCTACCACCTAAAGATAGATGAGGGGGCTTCCCAAATTAGTAAATTTTCAAGGAACATGACCTACCTTGATCCAGTTGGTCACGGCATGTGTGAGCATGACCATATGGATGTTGGAGTGTGATTAGCTTGAGGGCTGCTCTAGTGGCGGAATAGTGGAGGTACTTGGAGGTTCTGAGGTACTGGCCACATGTGTATGTGAGGGTATGTTTAGATTATTGGGCTGGAAAAAAGGACATTTTCATGGCTTGGGTTTTGGTCCACTAGGTTGAGGTGCCGGTTGTAAGTTAACAACCCGTCTAGCATTTCATTGTTGCAGCTATGGTGGTATCTCTCCCTGCATTGGTGGAGCAGGTGGCAGCTGAGTGGGATGTTGTGGAGGAGTGGCAGGAGAAGGTGATGAGGATAGAAGAGATGTGGGTTTTTTCCCCTGGGTGATGGAGATTGAGGTCAGAAATATGCCGGGGGGTGGTAATAACTTGAAAAGGCCACATGATTGGAAGAGTCTCGTGGAGAGACCAGTTGTTGAACGTAGTAGCCATAGGGATTTGGCTATTTGTAAGGGTACTGCTACCTTGAAGGTGGCATCCCCCATGCTTGTGGGTGTCACCACTACTGGGAGTATTCGTAAGGTTGCAGTGGCACTCTACTTGGATAGTATCCTTGTTGTTGGTGGAACTACCTTGGGTTGCCTTGTGGGTAAGGCAACCATCAGGGTGTTTGTCTTTTTGCCAAGCAAGGATTCAATGCATACACCCTAGACTCTTGAAGATGTGACACCATAGGACAACATCCCTTGCCACATTCATCATCCTCCTCAGTGTCAGAGTCTGCAACCTACTCTACTACAACAACTTTGCCCTTTTCCCTATATTTGGCACATTCAGCTTTCTTCTTCTTACACCGATTGCGATCGTTACCTTGTTCTCTGGACTCTTCTGCAATTTTTAGCACACTTTGGAATTTTTCATCCAAAGAGTCCCACATCTTATCAACCTTTGCCAATATTTTAGATGCAAACTTTTATAAAGGCAAGGTCTTTCAATTCACCGCTGCTTCCAATGGTGATTCCTCCTCCTCGTCACAGAATCAGACCTCCCTCTTTCTAATGGAGCGATCTTGATTAAATTCTTCTACACTCTCCTTATTTCTAAGTTTCCCTTCCTCCTTGGCACCTGCTCAATGAGGCACTACAATTGATGGGTCCTTAGCTCCGATAGTCATCCTTGGGTATATATGCCAAAGGTCTTTTGCATTTCAAAATAGAGCCCATCAATGATGTGGTGAAGCTGTGCCCGTTGAGAGTAGCCATGACAAGGGCACCAATGTAGTAGTGAATATTATCTACTCATGGATACATCCAAGGGTTCATGATTACCTTACTTCCACCCTCGGATCTGACATCTCAGGTTTGCCACTTTAGAGTACGTTTGATACTTGTCATTGAAAATCTCAAGCCTTGTACTCCATCTTCTGATTGCTTCCAGTTCCAAGGACTAGTACCAGTTCTCTACTTCCTTGATGAGTGTGCAAGGGAATAGCTTCAACTTCTGCCAATCATTGTCAATGTTCTACATGGTACAGGCATTATGGAATGCTTGCAGGTGAGTCTACAGATCATAATTGTATCCCCCTTTAAATCTGGGGATGTTGTTCATATCAACGCACTTGATCCAGCTATCCTTCACATGCCTACTAGGAATCTGAATTGCCTCGATGATCTGGAGCATGCTCTGAGCAGCCAACAATAACTCATCTGAGTCATAGTCCTGTTGAGGACCATGATGTCTGTGATGATTCCAACTACACCTCCTTTCATGCCAGCGAGCATCTCTCTATTGATCATGTGTTTCCTCATGTTGTTCCTTATGAACCTTTTTACTACCATCCTTTCACTGCTTTCTACCCTGATTATGATTAGAGCCTAAGATGGATGAAGGTATAGGAGAGCAAGAGGATGGAGAAGAAGGAGAGGTATCACCACCGCTCTGGTGTTGATCTCCCCCTCTACCCTGATGATGACCTCGATCATCCTACCCATCCTTGCTACGTGATCCCCCATCCCCTTGAGGATCTTGGTCACTTAGAGGCTTGTTCTAAATGATGGACTAAAGGATTTGTTGCCCCAGGGAAGTTTGGTCGAATGGGTATCATGAAATATGGGATCCCCATTATCCTGTAGCACTTGCGAGAATAAGGGGTTACTGAATTGTTTCCCCTTCAAGTGTTCATATCTTTCCACCTGCTACTGGTCTTGTGCTCATTGAGCCTTAGTGGAACAATAGTCCTAGTAGTCATGGCCCTCCATGACATACTCCACTCCATGGTCCTGGATGCCCAGTCTGGCAAGATTGTGAAATAGCATTGCAAGAGTCGATCAGTCGGGTGGTAGTACGATGTTTCCCTCCATGTCCCACCATCGCAAATGCTCATCCTGATGTAGGATGAATGTGAATTTAGGGACATATTCATTGGGATTCTTGTATACCACCTGAAATTCTTGTGGCATCGATGGGTTGGATACCTCTCTCCTAGGAGAAGACATGTTGGACGTTAGATGGTCCATGTAATCAGTGTACCTTACTATTTACTTTAATCTACCTAGTGTGCGTAAATGTTTCTATCTTGGGTCCATTCCAACAATTTGAATGATAATTTCACTAAAGTTAGATGACGCATGTAAAACTAACAGTCCCTAGCAATGACACCAATGATGAGTGCCTAGGTACTCCTACACCCAACCATACGAATCACATGCATTCACATGCGACTCGGTCGAATTCTGTAGACTATAAGCACTTAACATACACTAGACCCTAACTAGAAAAACCTTGGGTTAGAATGGTCGTTGTCTTCCTAATCTCACTTGTGATGTTCTATTTGTGATAGTTAAGTGAGATTAAGGCTAATTATTTTTATAGCTTTTTACTTATCTTTTGGTGTCTAATTATCTTGGAAAGTAAGGCTAGAGTATTAAGTAATCTAAGACTATCTTAATCTAAATCTTAACTACTCCTAGCATAAGTATCTGATCCCATCTTCCAGGCACATTCTAAGCATCCCCTAAACACTACTAGATTACCAAACATTAAGCGTCACTGGGTTACCAAGTGTTGGGTTTACGTTCGAGATGGTCGTACTTATGGTCTTTACGAACTTATAAGAGAGCGAAAGTGATTAAAGTAACAATAATAGAAACTTAAGTAACTATTAAAGCATAAACATATTAAACTATTGAATGCATTAAATGGCTACATCCAAATGCTGTAAGGAATTCTTGAAGAGTTCATCTTTATTGCCATCATGCCAATGGGCTCAGATACATCAACACTCGAATAAAGAGCTAGTCACTTTTCTTACACCAACTGCGGGCACTTGGAAAATATTCTATCTCCTATGGAAACAAACTGCAAGAGCTTCGCTACAACTGACAAAAAGGTACCTAAATGAGGCGGAAGATCCTCTTATTTATAGGCCAAAACAAGCTCCGTGTAAATAGGGCCACGTCGATGCATGCAAAGCTATGTCGATTGGGCTGCGTCGACTCGGCCACGTATACGCGGCCCCGTAAACATGGCCTAGTCGATGCATCAACTAATGATACTTCATCATCATTATTGATAGTGAATGGATTGGCCCCTTAGTTACTATGCCTAAAAAGGGAGGAAAATGGAAGGTGTGCATAGATTTCAGGATTTAAATATGGCAACATTCAAAGATCACTTTTCATTGCCATTTGTCAACCAAGTATTAAACACCATCACAGGGCATTACTATTACAGTTTTCTAGATGGATATAGTGGATATAACCAAATATAAATAGATCTAAAAGACCAAGCCAATACTACATTCACCAGTCCTTGGAGAATGTTCGCATACAAATAGATGTCGTTTGGTTTGTGCAATGCCCCTAAAACATTTCAATGACTAGTTCTAAGCATATTCCAATAGTAGATAGGGAATGGCATGGAGCTCTTTATGGATGACTTCTCCACTTATGGAGCAAACTTTGATCAAGCCTTGGACCGGTTGGAGCAAGTATTAAAAAGATGTGTAGAAACCAATTTGAGGCTCAACCAGCAGAAAAGCCATTTGATGGTCCAAGAGGGCATAATACTAGGGCACAAAATCCCACACACAGGGATAGAGGTAGATCTTGTGAAAATCAAAATTATCCAAGGAGTTACTTGTCAATCAAAAACTATCAAAGATATTCAATCATTCCTTGGACATACTGGCTACTATAGGAGATTTATTGAGAACTTTTCAAAGGGTGTCAAACCATTAGTAGAATTAGCAAAAAAGGACGTACCTTTCGAGTGGACCAAGGAATGTGAATTAGCTTTCCAAACTTTGAAATAGAAGCTAGTAGAAACACCCATTCTACAAGCTCTTGACTGGTCCAAACCATTCCATATAATGACTGACACATCCAACTATGCTTTAGGAGTTGTACTTACATAGTTAGATGACCAAAAGCATCCTTATTGTAACGACGGAAAATGTCGGCAGCTGGAAAATACCAAACAAAATCCCGTGTACACAGTTTTAACCACAGATCCGTGCGAGGGCAATGCTAGAAAAAATGAATCCGCGGTGGCCTGAACGGTCTTGTCGATCAGATAGGGACTTACTAATCAGTAAACCGATGAAGATTATGAATATTTCATGGAACAATCTGATTCGACGATTCGTGAAATGAGAGAAAAGAGATGTAGATGAATGGTAACAATGGTGACAGCGTTAACACGACAACAGGAATCAGACACGAGAGAAACGCGTGATTACAAGATCTATGGTTTGACCCGGGAAAATAAGTATTTTGTATATTCAAGTTACACTAGGGAGACCCTGATTGTTTTGTATAAAGCAAACACAAAGCAACAAGAAACAAGCAAACTGTCTGAGCAGAAGTGCAGAATAGAATCTGATCTACCTTGTAGGCCGGAGAGGGGATGCAAGGAAGGTCAAGTTTTGACATCTATTGACCAACTACTTCTGATCAATAGAAACTCGCAAACTATGCCAGATGATCTCTGGATCTCTGATCAGCTCCTTTTGCCTTGGGTAGCCTTTGCTCGGAACTGCCGATAATCGCCAATGGAGAAAGCTGTGTCTTCGCCAAAGGGGTAATCGCTCTTACTGCCAATGCTCAAGCCAAGTGTCTCTTGTCTCTATCTCTCTGTTGTTGTCCTGTTGCCTCCGTTCTGTCTGGTTGCCCCCATTTTTCTTCACCAACTGGGACATTTATAGGTTTGACAATATGTGGAGAAGGCACAGCTGTGATGACACGTGTTTCAAACTTTTCAGAAGATCGTTGACTCGACCATCCTCGTGTTGAAATCCATATCTACGCACAATACGCGCATCTGCATATTGTGCGTATGAGTGACAAATGTGGGTCGGGCATGTCTCCGTTGATTTTGGGCTACATTACGCTCGTACGCATTGCGTCGCGTACAAGAGCGTAATAAAGCATGAAGACAATAGATTCAAGCTGCTTTACGCTCGTTTACGCTGCTGTGCATAGTGAAGCGTAAGAAATGATTATTTTGACGATGACTTACGCTAACACACGCTGCGTTGCGTAAAGGGCGTAAGGTGGCCAATATGTAAAAAAAGAAAAATGCCAATCTGCTGTGTGTCATTGATCTCTCTTTGACTTTTTCAACGCTCATTATGCTACCGTGCGTACTGAGCGTAAACTCGGCCTTCGGACAAAAGACTTAGCAAAATATACAAGAAGTCGCATATTACGCTACTTAAGCCTCTCTAAATGCCGAAGTAAGTTGCCTTCTGATGCTAGACTATGTTACGCTGAGCATCGTTACGCTACATTGCGTACTATAGCGTAAAGATGAAAACATAGTAAGATAGAAAATTTGCGAAAGGAAACCGAAGACTTGGTGCTGCGCGCCTCTTTGTCTTACTCTGCCTTGTTCTCCCTTCTGGAATTCTGACATGTGCCCTCGCCTAAATCACGAATCTTTGCCTAAGGCCGACTCGCGATTTTCACGGTGTTTCAATGGCCCCTCTTTGTTGACGGTTAGAGGGTCTGCCCGAAAGACGTCGACAAAGAATGCGAAACACCGGAGAGGCAAAAGCACTAACAGCATTCATTAATGGTCACTCAAGTGTTGCCCTATCAACATAGAAGAGCAAGGATGGAGGGTATGGGAGATAAGATGATTTGGTAGGAAACAGGTTCGAGGAAGACTCAAATGAGTTAGGATGGCGGAAGTATGGAATACGCTCACTGAACACACAAAAACGTATGCATACTTATATTAACAGGAATGCTTTCAGACGAGCGTAGCGCATCAGTCTGAGATTTCTCTGTTACATGCCATAGTAGGAATGCTTGCAAAAGGAGCACAGGTCACTTCTGCAATATCTCTGCTATGACATTTAATTGCGTTACGCCAGTTTGGGGACTTGATTGCAATTTGAGTGCAGAAAACGGGTGCTTGCGTATGTGGCTTTTGCATACAGGAAGCAGATGGTAGGGATGAAGCGAAGTAGGTACTGAGGGTAGGATCATAAGGGGAAGAGGGATGCACTTCTAAGTGGATAAGCTTGAGCAGCCATTTAAAAACACTATTTGTACTTCACCACTCAGATGAATGCATCTTTGGATGACATCTTCGTGGCAAGTAACCTGCAACCAAAGAAGAAAATAGAGGATACCATTGTCTGTGCGAACTGGAGGCGAGGTTGTTGAAACGAGTGCTAACAGAGGCGAGATGAAGTGATCGGGCCATGAAGGAGGAACTGTAGCACGAGGCCATAGTCTTCAACCTTGACGCTCAGCCCAGCATATCACTGCCAAAAGACATCAGACACAGTGCACCTAACTGGTTATACAAAGAACCAGCTAGGTGAATTTGCGAAGCCAGAGTCTAATAGCGATGATGAGCGGAGATTCCGAAAGTCACAGTTGATGGGAATACCTTTGGGGCTCCGGGCGGCGAAACTAACCTCTCAGAGGTACCACCGTTGCAGTGGGTGCAGCGACAGCATCTCCGAGGGGTCAGTAGTATGCCTCTTAGCACATCCGAGGAATCAGTAGGATGCCGGTGAGGTAGTGACGCTGGGACTGTCCCAGCGTCCCACCCCGCTTGTTGTGAAGCTGCACAGGGGTGATTACGCTTGCTTGATTTGCATGGTGGCAGCTTGTAAGTCCCAATTTTAAGTCCTGGTAGACTATCGTTGCTAGTTTTAAGTCTCAGCAGACCATGGTCCCAACTTAGAGTCTGGGCAGACCGAGAAATGCTAGTTTTATGTCGTAGCGGACGGTGGCGGGGCTAATTTATGGTCTCAGCAGACCGTGTTGTGGATGTCATTTTTATGTCATGACCCAGGGACAAATCTGTGCTGGTTTTACGTCTGAGCAAACGGTGGCTTACCTTTGCCAGTTTTATGTCATGGCGGACAACCGGTGCCAGTTTAGCGTCATGGCAGACGCGTGCAAAAGATGCCAGTTTTTCGTTTTGGCGGACCTGTACAATATTGTCAGTTTTACATCGTAGCAGACCGTTACAACTTGCCAATTTAGCATCGTGGCTGACGGTCAGCACCAGTTTACCGTCGTGGCAGATGCGTGCAAGGAATGCCAGTTTTATGTCGTAGCGAACGATCAGTGCCAGTTTAGCGTCGTGGCTGACGGTCAGCACCAGTTTAGCGTCGTGGCAAACGCGTGCAAGGAATGCCAGTTTTATGTCGTAGCGGATGATCAGTGCTAGTTTAGCGTCGTAGCGGACGATCAGTGCCAGTTTAGCGTC
>MNCI01020228.1:26272-56350 GCA_015680685.1 Gnetum montanum | reverse complement strand
TGTATAAGGTTTGCATGACGCTGACACGTGTCACAAGTTTTAACCTTTGTCAGGCAATCTTTTTCCATGTGTGGCCAGTAGTACCCTAAGCAGCGAATTTTCGAAGTCATAGCCTGTGGTGCCACGTGTCCTCCGCACAATCCCTCATGAACCTCGCCAACGATACGCTGCGCTTGGTCCTTGTTAACGCAAATAAGTAGCAGACCATCAAAAGAGCGTCGACAGAGAGTACTTTCTCCTATGATTATGTACTGCCTAGCTCGCTTGCGGATTGCATCTTTTTGTGCGCGTGTCAATTCATGCGGCAGCTCGCCCTGTAAGAGGTAAGTTTTAATTTTGTCGTACCATTCTGGCGTGCTTTCTTCGAGAAGAGAAGATATGTGCGCCATCTGAATGATAGGACTTGTACAATCTGTTATTAAGGCAGGACAAGTGTCAAGTAGATGTGAGGGCACGTTTAAAGCTAGAGTAGCCAATGCATCGACCAGTGTGTTATCATTCCGCGGCACGTGTTGGACATTGATGGTCGTGAATCGCTTCAGAAGACCTTTAGCCATATCGCAATAGGGCTGCAAATGTGCAGCCTTGCAGGCGTAGGCTCCTGTGATTTGATTGATGACGAGCATCGAATCACCCCTAACTGCCAAGTGTCGAACATCTAGTTCACTCATGGCTAGTAATCCCCTGAGGAGCCCCTCGTACTCTGCCTCATTATTCGTACAAGGGAAGGTCAAGCGATAAGTGTAAAGATGCACATCCTCAGGTGATAGCATAATAACGGTGGCGGCGCTGCCACCTTTAGCGGTTGAAGCTCCATCAAAATACAGTGTTGCTTCGGGGCCTGTTAAGACAGGGCTTATGCTATGTACATATTCGTCTGGAAACTCAGGCTCTATGGTTGCCTGACTGTCAATAGGTGATGTTACTAACTGGTCAGCTATTGTCTGGCCCTTCATAGAAGATTGGCCAATATAATGCAGATTGAATTCTGCCGTGATAGCCTTCCAGCGAGCTATTTTGCTACTTTCGTATAGGTTGTGCGTAATGGCCCTAAGGATGTTGTTTTTACAGATCATGTTAACTTGGCTACGGAAAAGGTAATGTCTACACTTTTTGAGCGTAAAGACTAATGCTAAGCAGTTACGCTCTACTTCGTTGTACCTCGTTTCATACGCACATAGAGCATGACTCAAGTAGTAGATGGGCACTTCCGACCCATCATCCCTCCTTTGACAAAGTAGTGCTGCTAACGCTACGTCTGAAGTTGCGAGGTAAATGTAAAACAGTAAACCTCTTTGTGGTGGAAAAACCGTTGGTAAGTGTTGCAGTTCTTGTTTTAGGCTGTCAAACGCAGGCTGACAATCTTCCGTCCATTCGAAATTAACCCCCTTTTTAAGCAAATGTTGCATAGGGTGTAACTTGTCGGTTAATCTCAAGATGAACCAGCGTATAAACTATAATCATCCCTGTAACCCGAGTAATTGCTTGAGGTCCGTGGGAGGCATTAACTCAACAATGGCTTTGACCTTATCAGGGTCAACTCATATGCTAGCTTCCGACACCACAAACCCCAGCATGCATCCAGTTTTGACTCCGAATACGCATTTCTTTGGGTTAAGCTGGAGCTCGTATTTAGAACATCTTTTGAGGACTAACTCCAGGTCTTCTGAATGATCATCTGACTTTAAAGACTTAACCGCTATGTCGTCAACATAATTATTCAGTCTCCCTAAGAGGTAATCTCTAAAGATGTATGTCATGGCTCGTTGATACGTTGCTCTAGTATTTTTTAGGCTGAAAGGCATCATGGTATAGCAAAAGGTACCCCAGGGCGTCATGAACATTGTGGTCAATTGATATTCTGGGTTGATGCGAATCTGGTTATAGCACGAAAAGCCATCCATGAAGGATAGAAGTGCATGTCCCACTGTCGTATCGACTAGTTGGTCGATACTCGGTAATGGGAAGTTATCCTTGATTGTGGCCTTGTTTAAGTCTCAAAAGTCTATGCAAATGCGTATGCTTCTGGTCTTCTTTGGGACGACTACAATGTTAGATACCCAATCTGAGTAATCGACTGCGCGGATGAAACCAGCCTGATACAGTTTAGTGATCTCATCACGCACAGCTAGTGCAATCTCTGGCTTGATTTTACGTACCTTTTGCCTAACTGCTTTAATCTGCGGGTCTAAGATTATGTTATGCTAGATTAACCTGGGATCTAGTCCCGACATATCCTCGTATGACCACGCAAATACCGTGATGTTGTCCTGAAGGACCTGTTTTATAGAATTGTGCATTTCCTGGTCTAGTAAAGAACTAACTTTAAGCGTTTTGGCTTCACCCTTATGCGTAACGATAGAAACATCATTGAGGGGGTCTTCGGTTATGTCTCCAGCCTCCAAGTCTAGCGTGCGCGTCGACTGTTCTGGGCATTCCAGGGACGTTTCCGACACGGCTATGGTTACGTCATCAAAGGGAGGGTTAATTTCTACTAGCGTAGGATCGAATTGCCTAATTATTTTCCCGTATGGGCCTGTCAAAGTTAGAGGTGCTGAAAATGTTGCGTCCATTTGCCGACTGTCCTGCAAAATCGCCAAATGTGTAAATGATTAGGAGAAAACATGACGTGGTGTTGGCGTACGTGGAAAGCTAACTGAATTTTGAATATTGCAAATAGGCTGTAATTAATGATACTTGATTACGAGACGATAAGATGTGGTAGTTTAACGTCATTTCGAACAGTGGCGCATGCGATATCAGCCGCATTAATATCTTGATTTTCGGGTTCTATTTTAGGAAAGTCCCGCTGAAATCGGATATTGAGTCAATGATTTTCGCATATAAGTAAGTGGTTTTCGGTGAGAACGGGCTCCTAGCTATCGTGAATTCGAATTCTTAGCTGTTGCTAAGCGAGAGGAGAAGGAGCAAAAGATTGGAGCATGTAGTTTGTGAAGATTCGAAGAAGTGAAGCTATGAAAGTTCTGAGGTTGTTACAATGGCACCTAAAATCAAAAGGAAGAATGCAAAATTGGCCAAAATCGATGAGGTGCAAGGAAATCTGGAGCGCATTTCGCAGGCGGTGGTTGAAGTGCGTGATCCTACGCCTTTGAACCGGTAGGCCATTCCTTGCATGCTTATGTTGTTTTAGTGTCTATTTTTGGTAGTATTTCTTGCGTAAATGCGGATTTCAAATTATGGACCTAAGGTTAAGGCGAGGGTTTGATGGGGTTGCGTCTATCGCTGTTGTCAGAGACAAACCTTGCGCTGTTGCAAGGGTTTGGGCGATTTCGGTATGGATAACTAGGCGTAATCTGTAGGTTTTCTGTATTAGTCATGCAAATGTAAATCTAAACGTTGATTTATGTATTGGGTTTTCTGTACAGCATTACATTAAAGCCTATTCTGATTGTCTTGGATATTGTTGGGGTTTTGTGTTGTATAAACCCCATCGTCCCCAATGTCCCTCCCCCGCAAACGTGGTTGCATGGGAAGGCCATATGGTTTCGAAGAGGTGCGCTAGAGTTTCTGCAATTCTTACTGCGCAACTACAGTGTCATTGTATGGTCTAATTTTTCCGGCGATATTGCCGGTGCCATTTTGGAGCACCTCCTGGTGGGTTCTACGCAGGGCATTTTGGCCTTCTTGACAGACGGAACCATCGATACTAGGCATCCCGAGGACCGAGAGCTTAGTGCCCGAGGTTTGAGGTGCTTGGGTTGGATCTGGGAACTGGCCCAGTTCAGTTGCTACCACGCATATAAAACTTTGTTCGTGGCCCGTCATGTCTCGACCTACTTTCAGAACCCACCAGGCACTGTGTACTACTCCGGCAGGTAAGCAATTTTGTCGACTATATTTTTTTTTTGTATATGTCGGTTATCTGGGTTTTGCAAAGTATAAGATAAACCTATGTGGTATGGTACAGGTTTTTTATCCATGAAAACAGGTTAGTTGGAAATGGTGATACGTTGTCGTGGACCGAAACGGCAATAAAGGCGTTCACCTCAACTAGAAACGTACGCGCCGGTGTGATGGGGCAGATTGGGTTCAACATGCGTGAGTACCCCACCCACTATGCTAACTCTTTTGAGAATTACAAGAAACTCGGGTGGCTACATGATGACTGGACCTTGGATCTGCCCCTTACCGTTGAGGACGTGCAGAGGAACCTTCCTCCATTTCCACTGCCATTTGGACCCGGTAAAACTACTACGTAATCTATTATTTCATAGCATAATTGTGAATTTGTAAATGTTGCGTGATAGTATTTTATTTGACCCATGGTGTACATTATTCAGTCAGGGAATCCCAGGAGAGTACCCTTACGATTTCTGGCCGCGAGGCGAATACCGTCCTCTTCCGCTACGGTGACATCAAGGACACCCAACGCTGGCTCGGCCACGCGATGGCCCCAGTTGCGGTGACCACCAAGATTCGAGAAGCGAGGCTAATGCACCTATTTTCAGCTGCAACCCCTGATGTCCCCGCGAGTGAAATGCTGACCCTGGTCAACTCCTTCAACGAAAAGGCAAAGCGTTTTTGCACACACGTGCATAACGTGCATGTAAGTTTTGATATTGACGCTGAGCTTTTCGAGGACCTTTTTGGCATCCCCTCTGACGGCCTTCCCATAGATGAGAAGGCGAAGAGGAGTCTCGACTGCCAGAAATGGTTGGAGGAGTGGGTAAGAGTCCCGAAGGAGGCTAAAAGATTCAAACTGGACATCGCCAAGACAATTTATCCCCTTTTTCGGGCCCGGACCTTCCCCAAAACACTCTCGCAAGGGAAGTTCTTTTCTATAGAATAGACCCGTATTATAAGGGAGGTCCTAGAAGAAGGGACCCAGTTCAATTGGGCAAGCTATTTTGCTAAGGGACTATGCAATGAGATGATCAAGCTTCAGAAGAAGCTTGAGTCTCGTTTCAATGTGCATTACGCCTTCTACATAGCTTGCCTTCGGCGTTTTGCTAAGTTTTTTGTTGTCCAAAGGAATGGGGTCTGGGTGCAACAAGACCGAGACCAACTATCCAAACCTTGGATTATATCCTCGGCACTACCCGTGGGTAGGATCTGCCGGAAGGCATCGGGGAGTCTCTGTCTGTAACGACCAGAGATCTAGCGGCGTCTCGAATGCAAGGCCCCGACAGCATAGGCGGGATAATGTCTATCTACCCTGGCGATGCCTCACGAGGGAAGCATTTGGCGAAAGAAATTGTGGAACCTGCAGCTCAACGTAAAAGGCTTCATATAACCGAGGCCTCTGCGGAGCCTAGGAGTGGTCAAACCGTGAAAGTTAGGGTTCAGCGGAGTAAACCTCCGCCTGGTAAGTGTGAGGAGATGTATTGAAAACTACATTACGCAATGTTTACTTGGAATATTTGGAATGATATATTAAGAGTATTGTGATATGGCCAGTGAAAGTTACGGAGCAACTGACCCCTGAAATAGGGGCAATGGTACTAAGTCATGGGGAAGGGGCCCCAGTTTTAGAAAAAGAGGCCCCAGCTATCGAGACAAGCGCCGCACAGACTCATGTGCGTGAGGAGGCCCCAGCTGGAGGGACAAGCGATGCACAGACCCTTGTGCGTGAAGGGGAGAAGGAGGCGGAAGATATTGGCGAGGTTGCCACTGTCACCGGTAGAGGTAATAAACGTGTTAGAAATTTTTCAGAATTCTATTAATAATTAAAGTTTCTAACTTGATTACACTACAAGAGAAGGGGATACGTCTACGTCCGTCGCTATGAACAAAGCATGGAGAGACTTTCCCGACAAGTTCACCTACATCGAAGGCGTTGTCAATGATATGATCGAGGGCCTCGAGCACGTCGATCCTGAGGCTGGTACGCTATAGTTATAAAAGTTTTATCTTATTGTACAGTGGTAATGTGTTATATATAACGATAATGTTTGCTGTTAGGAGCTCGCCTTCGATGGGACCCCACGAAGCCCATTGATTTGGACATAGTGGAGCCTTCATCAGACGAGGCAGCCGTGCCACGTCACATTTATGAGGAAATACGTAAATGTGTGTTACGCTCGATACGCTCCTTATGGGAGAGTAGGCGCGTAAATGAAAATCTATGGAAAAGGCTGCAGAGGTCAGAGCAGAGGATTGAGTCGCTGACCAAAGAGGTCGGAGACCTAAGATCACGGTGCAAATTCCTATAGGCGTGGGAGATGGGTGATGAAGACTGGCGTACCGCTGTTATTGACTACTCTCGTTATTGGACCGCCATCAAAAATAGTGTGCAAACCAGTCGGGCGTTGGTAGAGCAGCGGATGCAGATAGAGCTCCTAGCTCAGAAAAGCCAGGATTGGAGGGATTATTGTGCAAGCGTGCAAGAGTGGGGGCAGAAGGAAAAGGATCACAAGCATGTGTATAAGCGAGAAAGCATCACTTATCGTAAGCTCTACCGTGATTCTGCCGTCAAGGCTCAATCCCTAGAAGTTTTCCTGAACGTCATCGGGGCTTCCGAAGCCTTCAAGAAGTTCGAAGAGCAGGTGACTATAAGTGCATCCCCGAAAAGGGAGATGACTCTCCCTGGGGGGCAGACAACAGTCCCTACATTCTTCCCAGACCCACCTCGTTGGACTAGCGTAGAGAAAGGAAAGGTGAAGGTTGGAGCTGCCTTGGGAGATGATGTGTGGTCGGACCTATCTGAGGAGGAAATTATGAAGCGCCTGTGGGCCAGCCTGGACAAGCTTTCCTTTGCTGCGGAAGCAGGGCCATCGCAATTAAGTTTATACATGACTAATTCTACATTTTCTAATTATGTTGTTAAGTCTTATCTAGCTAATATCTTTTCTATATCTAGGTGCCCGAAGGGGACAAAGAAGATGAGCAAGCTGAGGAGCAAGCACAGGAAGAGGAGCGTAATGATGAAGAGCGTCCCCCTATGGAGCCGGTGCCAGAACAAGGACCCCATGAAGAGGAAATTCTTCATGAGAGAATACTTCCCAGAAGAAAATGTCCACTAGAGGACGATCCCATAGGACTAGAGCTGGACTTAAGGGATACTGGTGACAGTGGCAGTAGAGGAGATGCGTAATTGTGGTTTACGCATAGTTTTATTGATGTGAAGTCAAGTAGTGTTTTGTGAATGACTGAAAGACACGCTATAAGACCTGGTGGTTGTTTTAAATATCAATTGATTTGTTTTTCTCTTATGTTTTTATTTGCAAAACGTGAGCGTAATTGTTAAGGATTTTGCCTAAGTTATGCCGATGAAATGGAAAAGCTAGTTTAAAGCCATTGCGGGCCGTATGCGTAAACTGGATAACTAGTTTTAGGCCATTGTGGACCGTCACATGCATTTGCGTACTTTGAGAACTAGTTTTAGGCCATTGCGGGCCATCATAGGAGTCTATGTAAGCTGGAAATTAGTTTAAGGCCTTTGCGGGCCATGCCTAGTTTAAGGCCATTGCGGGCCCTAGCTAGTTTAAGGCCGTTGCGGGCCTTAGCTAGTTTAAGGCCATTGCAGGCCTACTGCGTAATACAAAAAATGTAAATGGTGAGGGTATACAATCCTGCGTAATTATGCTAAAATGATGTAAAAGCGTGAATAGCATGCGTAAAAGAAATGTAATGATGTAAGAAATGACTAGCGTAAAAAAAATCGAAAGTGAATGTAGCGTAAAAATGTATGAAATAAAACAAACTGCTAAGTGTAAGCTGCAAGAACGTGTAAAGACATGACGACGCACGCAAAAGCCATTGTTCAACCATTAATACGCAATTGTCTCTTAATGGCCTTTACGTTGAGCGTTGCGTAAGGGTGGGGGGACTTATGATTTGACTCCTCTACGCTACCATCCGGAAATGGCAGGTTGGCCCAGGCGAGACTGTTGTCATTGATGTCAGTTTGTTGAGGGATTTGGAGATGGGTCTGATCATCAGTCATTTCTATCTCCGAACCCTGCTCTTCTTCAATGTTATTGACGGTCCTGGGGGTGATTTCATCACCGCGTATCACGACCTCCCCTCCGACATAGGGCAAGTGTATTTCTTGGTGTATCGGTGATGAAACCACCCTCAGCTGGGCTAACCATGACCTCCCTAAGATCAAGTTGAACCTCAGCATCTCCTCAATGACTAAGAATGTGGCATCCATCGGGAATTGATCCCCTGCCACAAACTCGATACGCACCGCCCCCTTGACTTGAACCCGTGCCCCGTTGAACGATTTTACGTAAGCCGTCATCGTGGGAGTGATCTGGTCGACCAGACCAAACCTATCCACGATGGAATAGGGGATGACGTTTGTAGCTACACCATCATCCACGTGTACCCTCCGGATCCAGTATTGACCGAGCCGGATGGTGATGAACATAGGTTCAGTTGTGACCTGACCCTTCTCAGGATCGTCTTTGATAGACTCGTCGTGAAAGGTCAGTGAGGTAGGCGTAGGTTGCTCAACTTCGGAGGGAAACATGACAGCATGTATCGCTTCCTCCTCCGCTGGCAAGCTTTCATCCACTGATATGGATGTCAGCATGTGAACCATAGCCTCACGGTGTTCCCGGGATGTCATAAGCAGGTCATAAAGGCTCAGGGTCGTGTTTTTTTGTTTGAGAGCCTGTTTAACTTGCATAAATGCGTCGAGGAGGTCCTTTTCTCGGCTAGGTTGTTTGTCTACCTTGTCCTCTTCCATCTAGCCCAAGAGACAGATCTCTCGAGGTAGGACAGTGTCGGTCAAAGGGTCGTTCTTTTTCTTGCCAAGAGAAGGTGGCTACGTTTCTACGTCTTTATCCTATTTCTGAGGCAGAGACGAAGGCGTAGAGGCCAGGGGCCTAGGCTTAGAGAAGCCAAGCATAGAATGGTCTTTCGTTGCGTTAACAGGTATGTCCTCTTCCTTTCTCTTGGGAGGCGATGGTTGGCTATTCTGGTTAGAGGTCTGCCCCTGCGTGAGAGGAGCAGCCTGTGATTTTGACGCCCTAATAATGAAGGGCGCCTTGGACGTGGGCACAGACGAAGCCGCGGCTTGTCTGTTGTTGCGTGACTAAGGGTGTATCTGAGAAGGTGCCTGTATAATGAAGGGCAGCCTCGAGGCACTACTGGCTGCCGATGAAGGGTCCCCCCCCTTTGGTGAGCTGGCTGGTACGCACAAAACAAAAGGTTGTTTTGGCGGTCCCCTCCTCTCACTGTCTGTACTCACCACATTGATTGTATAAGGAGCATCGTTTGCGTTCAATGGGTCCTTATATATGTGCAATGTTTGGTTTTCTGGGTGCGTTGGCTTACTGCTATCTAACTTGAGTAAACCATCATCCAGCATACATTGAATGTTGTCTTTCAACGCCCAGCAGTAATCCGTATCGTGACCACACAGCTGGTGGTAGTCACAAAAACGGTCCAGCCTGAAAGATCTCAGAACTGGTGGTTCGTTAGGTAAGGCTAAAGAAGGGTTCTTCAACAGTTCACAATGACGTCTGTGACTCTTCAGAGCTTCCTCGGACACCTTCTTAGGTTGAATGTGCCCTCTCCCTAATAGTTGTTTCAATAGTTCTGAATGCTTTACAGGTAGGACCGTGTACTTTGAGCGATCTTTACGCTCAAAGTTTGGTTTTGGCTGGGGGGCCTTTTCAGGAGCTACCGTGTTTTGGCTGGTTCTTGCACTAGCCATAGCCTCAGGAGGCGCTGTAGGTGCCTTCTTGTTCTTGTTCTTTGCGCCCTCAGTTAGCGCAGCTACTGTCGTTGTTGTTGCCTTACCTTTGTCTTTGCCCTTGTTGTGAGCGTTCCTGTAGGCGACATACGTCGGGTCTTTGCTAGCCTCCGCAGCATCTTGGATGCTTCTAACTTGAGCGAAGGCCTGATGTAAAGAGTTAGGGGAAAGATAGTATAGCTTTGACTTAATAAATTCATTGACTGCTCCTTTGAATATAGCAAGTAGATGTGAATCCGCGATTAGCTCACGGATTTCATTCAAGGTAGCATTCCAAANGAATCCGCGATTGGCTCACGGATTTCATTCAAGGTAGCATTCCAAAGCTGTATGAACCTCTGGACTGGTTCAAGAGGGTCTTGTTTCACCCCCATGAGTTGATCCAACGTGACTTCCAGCTTTAAGTTGTATTTAAAGCGGGTCACGAATTGTGTCAGCAGCTCTTCCAAAGTTGAGATGGAAGAGCGTGGAAGGGCTCGGTACCAATCCAAAGTTTTCCCTGTTAACGACATAGCAAAGACTCAGATGATCATGTGTGGCCATTGCTGTAACAACAAGGACTCGGATCTAAAGGTGACCAAGTGAGCATTGGGATCTCCCTCTCCATTGTACTTGGTGAAATGGGGTAAGGACATCCCTGGCGGCAACGACAACATGGGGACCGCTAGACTAATGGGATCATCCTGGTAAAAGTTCATGATCTGTATAGTGTCCGAGCTAGCGGCCTTGAGACGCCTAACCTCCTCGGTGAGGGTTTGAATAAGTAGAAAAGCTTTGTCCAGACCTGTTGCTGGAGGTGTTTGTGCAGGAGGAGCAGGGCGCTGACCTGGGAAAGCAGGGCCAGGTAGCGGAAATGGTGGGACGGTTGGGCCGGTAGATGGCGGGGCGGGAATCCCTGCAGGTAGAGGTGCATCTAAAGACCACCATCCATCAGTTTGGGAAGATATATTTGCCACCGCCGGCTGTGCAGGATAAGGGTAGTGGTACTGCGAGTTCACCTGCGGAATGTGCGTCGCGGGTGCCACCGAGGGTTGCACACCGTACACCGCGGACTGGTTGCGTTGTGCTGTGGGATAGGTCCACTGACTTGCGGTGGCAAACTGTTGAGCAGGTATCTGTGGCTACACGACGGCGGTGATCTGCTAGGTTGGAGGAGGCGACAAAGATAGGGTTTGCATCGGGCGAGTTGTGGATATGGTTTGGGGTTGGATATGCGGGATGAAATGAGGCACGGTGGTTGCTGGAACCACCGCTGGAATGCTAAGTACACATGATGATGCGGCTGCCCCCATGTTATTGTGGGGCACTTGCACTTGCAGCCCAGATGGCTACGCAGTGGCTTGTGGAATGATGGGGACATGCATCTGTGTGGTTATGGCTGGGTCAAGAGGAGCGGCCTCTCCATTGAAAGGAAAC
Organism: Gnetum montanum; assembly: GCA_015680685.1. NCBI lineage: Eukaryota > Viridiplantae > Streptophyta > Gnetopsida > Gnetales > Gnetaceae > Gnetum > Gnetum montanum. The sequence continues at coordinate 45,267 of MNCI01020228.1, read as the reverse complement.
AGGGGATTTATGTACGTGTGGGGGCTCAGAGTATGGAACGAGTGTTCAAATTGGGCTGCCAATTCATCCTCTTCCTCCTCTCCATTCTGGGGCTCCAACGTAGCCTGTGAAGCCTGGTTCTTAGCCATGACCAACTATGTTATGATTTCATGTTGCTGGTCTGTTAAAGGAATAAAGTCATAGGCTATTGGGGTGAAATCTTGGCCCCCTCGATGGATTATCTCGAAATTTCGCTTCGCCTCGATCTCGGCTCAGCTAAGGGTAAGCTTCGCCTGGATCTTGACGCAGATAAAATTGTATTCCTCAGGGGTCACAATAGTAAATATTGGATCTTTTCCCTGTAGCCTCAATGATCGACGCGATGGTCCCTGAGGTCCTACCGCACCAGGAGCCAGCCTAGTGACATGGATAGGGTTCATGGATGTCGCACCTAAGTCAGCGGTGACCATGGCGGTTGTGCTTGTGTATACGGAATCCATTGATAACGTGGGTTAACAGCGATGAACGACTGGATCTAAAAAGTGGCTGACAAAAAGATCGCGACTAGGCTTTCTACCCTACAGGATTCCAGAGGAATCGTTCCTGTGACCGATCTACACCACACGATTTGCCGTAAACTTCCCTAGAGGTATTACGTTTACTGTTTTGGGTATAAATCGCTAACAGGGCTACCTGAAAAATACGGATCGGAGCCTAGGCCCTCCTTCTAGCGCCAGAAAACTATAACGACGGAAAATGTCAGCAGCTGGAAAATACCAAACAAGATCCAGTGTACATAGTTTTAACCACGAATCCATACGAGGGCAATGCTGGAAAAAACGAATCCGCGGCGCCCTGAATGGTCTTGTCGATCAGACAGGGACTTACTAATCAGTAAACCGATGAATATTATGAATATTTTGTGGAAGGATCTGATTCGATGATTCGCGAAATGAGAGAAAAGCGATGTAGATGAATGGTAACAATGGTGACAGCGTTAACACGACAACAGGAATCAGACACGAGAGAAACGCGTGATTACAAGATCTATGGTTTGACCTGGAAAAATAAGTATTTTATATATTCAAGTTACACTGGGGAGACCCCAATTATTTTGTATAAAGCAAACACAAAGCAACAAGAAACAAGCAAACTATCTGAGCAGAAGTGCAGAATAGAATCCGATCTACCTTGTAGGCCGAAGAGGGGATGCAAGGAAGGTCAAGTTCTGACGTCTATTGACCAACTGCTTCTGATCAATAGAAACTCGCAAACTACACCAGATGATCTCTGGATCTCTGATGAGCTCCTTTTGCCTTGGGTAGCCTTTGCTCGAAACTGCCGATAATCGCCAATGGAGAAAGTTGTGTCTTCGCCAAAGGGGTAATCGCTCTTACTGCCAATGCTCAAGCCAAGTGTCTCTTGTCTCTATCTCTCTGTTGTTATCCTATTGCTTCCATTCTATCTGGTTGCCCCCATTTTTCTTCGCCAACTGGGACATTTATAGGTTTGACAATATGTGGAGAAGGCACAACTGTGATGACACATGTTTTAAACTTTTCGGAAGATCGTTGACTCGACCATCCTCGTGTTGAAATTTGTATCTACGCACAATACACGCATCTGCGTATTGTGCGTATGAGTGAAAAATGTGGGTCGGGCATGTCTCCGTTGATTTTGGGCTACATTACGCTCGTACGCATTGTGTCGCGTACAAGAGCGTAATAAAGCATGAAGATAATAGATTCAAGCTGCTTTACGCTCGTTTACGCTGCTGTGCGTAGTGAAGCGTAAGCAATGATTATTTTGACGATGACTTACGCTGACACACGCTACGTTGCGTAAAGGGCGTAAGGCGGCCAATATGTAAAAAAAGAAAAATGCCGATCTGCTGTGTGTCATTGATCTCCCTTTGACTTTTTCGACGCTCATTACGCTACCGTGCGTACTGAGCGTAAACTCTGCCTTCAAACAAAAGACTTAGCAAAATATACAAGAAGTCGCATATTATGCTGCTTAAGCCTCTCTAGATGCCGAAGTAAGTCACCTTCTGATGCTAGACTATGTTACGCTAAGCATCGTTACGCTACATTGCGTACTATAGCGTAAAGATGAAAACATAGTAAGATAGAAAATCTGCGGAAGGAAACCGAAGACTTGGTGCTGCGCGTCTCTTTGTCTTACTCTGCCTTGTTCTCCCTTCTGGAATTCTGACATGTGCCCTCGCCTGAATCATGAATCTTTGCCTGAGGCTGACTCACGATTTTCACGGTGTTTCACTTATTACATCCACTGTGCAAGTAGAAGTATCGCTAGTGCACAACTTAACTACACTACCACAGAGAAAGAATTAATGGTTGTAGTGTTTGCACTAAAAAAGTTTAGACACTATGCATTGGGATATAAAGTATATGTACAAACAAATCATAATGCAATCTAGTTCCTTAGGAATAAGCCAATGGTAAGCCCCTGTATCATACAATGGCTTGTAATCTTACAAGAGTTCAATTTAATGATGATCGATCGCAAGGGCACCGAGAATGTAGTTGTTGATCATTTATCTCAGTTGCAATGGGACAACAAAGAGGATGAGTATCCAATTTCTGATCATTTTCCTAATGAATTCCTCTTTGCTGGTGTAGTGAATAATTAATCACCCACAGAGACAAACTGGTACAGTAGCATTCTTACCTATCTCCTCACCCAAAAAACACCACAAGACTTAAACCTTAAGAAGAACCAATAGTTTCTTCACTGAGCCAAGTACTTTATGGAGATCAACGGGAAACTTTACAAAGTGTGTCCTAATGGCTTGGTTTGATGGTGTGTTCCTGATATAGATCAATTGTGAGTTCTTCAAGATGCTCATGAGGGTCCTTGTGGGGGTCATTACTTTAGGAGATGAATTACCATCAAGATCTTTCTTGCAGGATATTATTGGCCTACATTGTTTCAAGATGCCCATCAATTCATTCAATCTTGTGAATCTTGTCAATGTGATGGGGGAATGACTGCTAAAATGGAGGGTCTACAATAATGGATCCAACTGTTAGAACCCTTCGACATTTGGAGAATTGATTTTATGGGGTTGATGATACCAATGTCCAATGGAAAACCTTATATTATTGTTGCCATTGATTACCTAACAAAATGGGCCAAAGCAGCTGCTATTAAAGATTGTACATCATCTACAACTACACAAATTTTTCAACAACAACTCATAAATAGGTTTGGTGTGCCATGTGCACTTATTTCAGACAAACAGGTACAACTTTTCAGAAATTAATGCAACGCTTAGGGGTTAAACACAAACTGACAACACCATACCACCCCCAAGTGAATGGTCAAGCCAAAGTCACCAATAGGGAGATTACAAAAATACTTACAAGAACTATTAGCAAGTTTAGGCAAGACTGGAGCACTAAACTGAACAATGCTCTTTAGGCATACCACTCCACATGGAAACTCCCTCCAGGCTACTCTCCCTATGAGTTAGTGTACGGTAAATTACTAATGCTTCCCATTCAAACTGAGCTCCGTACACTATCCATGGCATGTGACCTCAACCTTGACCTTGATCTAGCATAGAAACAACAGTTAGTAACCCTTAACTTGCTAGATAAAAACTAATTAGCTACCCTATCATCTAACGAATTGCACAAGGCATTCAATAAGCAATGTCATGACCCAAATATTAGGAAAGTTAAATATCAACCAAGAGATGAGGTTCTCTACTAGAATCCCACACATGTGCCACAATGTACTAAATTTCAAACATTGTGGGAAGGACCTTATATTATTTACACAACTTTTCCTTCAGGGGCCATGACAATATACAAACCTAAGAGCCCATACAAGAAACTATTGGTCAACATGCAACAAACCAAACCTTTTCATGAGCTTAGGAAAACTAGTACACATGCTACCTCTGTTAGTGGACAACCTTGCTTACTATTTTGGATCTCCTCCTTCCAACTCAGTCGTGAAAGAGACGACTACCTATGCTAACCATTCTAGGCCTTCAATTATTTTTGAATTTTTTTTACACATTTTTGTTTCATACATTTTTGTTTTACACATTTTTCCAAATTTTCTTACTTTTCTTTTACACCATTGTTCATATTTTTACTATTTTTTTGATTGCTTGATTTACTTTTATTCATCATCCAATCAATGCTCATGATGGTGGATTGAATTATATCATTTTGATTGCTAATGTTTAGTTTTTTCCTTTGAATTATGATGTTGATATTAAGGTATGGTTCTTTTGGTAAAATAGGCAATGAGTCCACACCATCCACTCATCCATACAACTCTATGGTCTTCTTTGGCTTAGAACTGTACAATCCCCCTTTTCTAAGTAAACTTGTTAATGAATTAGTGGCTGGGTATTTTTCAAACCAAGGAAAGACTCAAGGGATGACAAGGGTGTGACTTCAAGGGGATTTGATGCATTGGTGCTAGCCATTCCCTTGGGTGCTTGGATGCTTGTTTCTTGGATTTTCTACCATTTTGACATTGTTCAAAAATTAGAAAGTTGAGTGAATAAAAATAAGTCTTTGCATGGTGTGGTTCTCAAGCAAAAGAAAAAAGAAAAAAAAGTGAGAACTCAAAGCACACCACTTAGACATAATAAAGCAATATGGGCTACAAGCACTAGTTATGGAATTCAAAAGACATGTTACCCATGCCTGAAGGTTCCCTCTAACTAAGGCCCATTCTCACTTCTTGCTTCTCCATCTCGCTCTCCTTGGAATGGTGGTGACTTGTTGTGGAAGCATTCTTGTTGCCTCAAGTGGATGGATTAGTCAAGTGTGTTGATGCGAGTTCACTGGATGTGGTTGGTTTGAGTCTGGATTTGGGATGAGTTCTACTCAGTCATCTTAACCATGAAATACATAAGGGTCTTTACACAACCTTGTTCTTGGGATTCCATTCCATTCTCTCCTCTCCATCTTTCTTCCCATTTTCCACCTCATTGCTGGTTTTATCATTAGTCTGTTCTAGGTTGATGCATTATTTTTCTTTGGTGAATTCTTGTGGGTAATTTTTCAACTCTTGCTTCCAAATGACATTCCTAGAGACTACGGACTCTTTGGTTTGTGGGTTTGTCATGGCATAAAAGGCATGAGCTTGCTTTAGGGAGGACCCACTGGAATTTCTTTTTGGTGCAATTGTTAAGTTCTTTTCCTTAAACATTCCTTGCAATCAATCATCTCTTGTTTCATCCTCATCCATGACATCCATTTTATTGGCATTGACATTGTTATTTTTTCCCATCTTTCTTGTTTCTCATATTTTTCCATCTTATAGCTACTGAAGGTTTTCCCTTAGTCATGGAGGCCCTAGCACAAATTTTTCAATTTTCTCCATTTTACTATTTGCCTAACCCCTACACCTTGGGTAGTCACCTGTGATAAATCTCCAAACAAGTTTCTATCATAACCACAACCTATCCAATGTGCTTCATACTCAAGCAAGGTATCAACTGCATTGTCGTTTATCTATCATTGCTCATTTGTGACTGTGTTGTGTGTGTAGATGGTGATCATACAAAAAATGGATATGGCTTTGAGGAAGCACTCATGATGGACTAGAATTGGAGCATTTATGAAAGGAGAAATTCTAGTGGCATGGCTATGGATAAACAACNAATTGGAGCATTTATGAAAGGAGAAATTCTAGTGGCATGGCTATGGATAAACAAAAAAAAGTGCAATCTTAGCATTGGAGGTAACATGCTTTAATTTCTTTCTCCCTCTTTCTCTACAAGCTGCCAAATAAAGACTTGGATGTCATTTATGTATGAGTGTTCACCACAATGTTGTAATATGCTTATTGATCCTTCACTGGGCATGTTAAGTCTGTCATCCCATTCCACCATCAATTGTCAATTACTCAATAATCCCATAAATTTCCAATATTTTGTAAGGAACTCGAGGACGAGTTTTTATTTAGTCATGGGGGTATGATGAGAGTAGTTACTCTAGTGGTTTATTCTAATTATTAGAGTAGTTACTCTAGTGGTTTATTCTAATTTTTAGAGTGGTTACTCTAGTGGTTTATTCTAATTTTTAGAGTGGTTACTCTAATTATTAAAGTAGTTTCTCCCAAGCCTATAAATATAGTTCCTAGGAACACAATTAGAAAAAAAATCTTTTAGCAATCAAGTAGCCAAACTATTGTAGTCTATTTGAAAGTTAGAGTATTTTCGAAGTGCCCACAGCAGGAGGTCTAAGTGTGGATGAATTTTTATTTGAGCATTGTGTACCTAAGCACACCTTGTGTATGGCAATAAAGACAAGATCTTTTATCCATCCTTGCAGAACTTGAGATTTGTTTTCTTATGCATTTCTTTTATTTTATTTTCTTATGCATTTATTTTATTTTATTTTAATTTATGCACTTTACATTTATGTTATTAGTGTAGCAATTCATTTTGATCAATTAAGAAAATCATTAAATTACACTCAATACGATCACTTCGAGCATGCGTGTAACACTTGGTAACCCAGTAATGATTAGCATTTGGTAATCCCAGTAGTGTTGCACTAGTTCAAGATGTGTACGGCAAGTGAGAACAGATACTAGTGTTAGGATTAGTTAGAACTTAGCTAATGAGTAGTTAAGATAAATTAGTCACTTAGTTATCTCTCTCCTTCCCTACTAGCATGGGATACAAAAACATAAAAGCTATTAAAATCATATGCCTCAAGCTTACTTAACCATACAATCATGACATATAGGTAAGCTTGGGAAGACAATGAACAACCAACCTATCCTTGTTCCACAAGGGCACATAAGCACTTAGTCCTTGGAATTCAACCGAATCGTACGTGAAACGCTCATATTCATATGGTTGAGCGTAGGGGTACCTCATCGCTCATCACATGGGAAGTTAGATTTTGAAAATTTTTCTATGAAAAACCTAAGGTTTATGGTTCCAATAATGTAAAGTGTACCTCCAATAGCTCAAGAATTAAAAAAAAAAAGATGAAACTAGGTAAACATTTTAGAAGTTATGATGTTTGGAAGGTTCTTTAGCTCTAAAAAATGACAAAAATCATCTAACACTTTGGAAAAATGATGAAAATAAGCTAAGTGTCACATGTATATATAGAATTTTTAACTTACATTGACAAGGCTGAATCGACTCATTCCACTACATTAACATAGTTATTCATAGCTAGATTTTTCATCTAAAAATGAAGGAGAAAGGATGACGCATGATGAAGACTAGAGGTGATGGCTATGAGAAGTGGGGCTATGTTGCAAAGGGCATGAAGGAGAAAAGTCAAGCCTATTGATGTACAAGTTGTGCCTAGTGGATAGTGATAATGGACATTGCCCACAAGATGGAAGGATAGGCATGAGGATAAGAGGATTGAGGAACATGCCCTGCAAAAGATGCAAGAGAGCTTGAACTAGGTGTAATGGCTTGGGAAGTTGATTATTAGAAAAGGCTTTTGATGAAATTGTCAAGTTCTACTAGTGCATCAAACTCATCATGCTCCTCATAATGACTTTCTAAGTTAACCTCCTCAATCATCTCCTTCATCTCTCTTAGTTGGGCAAGTATATGTGTGTGGATTTTAGTTAGTTCTATTTTATCATAGGGGGAGGGAATGTACTTCCCATTTCGATGGATTAACTCAAACTTATGCTTGGATTAAAATTCTACATGTGGGATGAGCAAGCCAAATTGGACATTAGCACATAAAATTATAATATTCTTCATTTATTATGGTAATTCTAGGGTTTGGCCCATCTACTTGAGTGATTATCTATGCTCAATGACAATTGGATCTTTTAGATCATACATGCAAACTACATCTTGGCTGGAAGTCATGTTGGTCAAGTTAAGTGATAACATAATTGATTTTANTTGCATTGCAACAACAACTATAAAATTAATAATTATTTTTATTTAGTTTTCTCTAGTGTATGGTGTCAAAGATGCTACACACTACAAAAATAATAATAAAATAATCTTCTCAAATTTGCAAGTTGTAGTGAAGTGAGGCTACATCACAAATAGTATCACAAATAGTGATGCAAAAACAAAGCTACATGTTGCAATGAAGGGAGGCTACACTATAAGCTATACTACAAATAGTGATGGAAAAACAAAGTTGCAAGTTGCAATGAAGAGAGGCTACATTGCAAACTATACCATAAATAGTGATGGAAAAACAAAGTTATAGGTTGTAATGAAGGAAGGCTACGCTACAAACTACACTAAAAATAGTGATGAAAAAAGGTTGTTTTGGCCCAAAGTTGGTTGTGGCATAGATGCTACACTAGGTAAAAACCAGAAATAATTTTTGATTAAACTGTTAAAAACATGAAACAGGCAAACACTTAATGGATTTAGTGGAAGAAGTTAGGTGGAGGCCCTTCTTCTAATGCTAAAAATTGTAGCGATGGAAAAATTTAATGCTAGAGGGTTGAAGAACCTTGTAAGAACAATTTAACCCATAGATCCACAGGCCTTGAAAAGGATCTACAAGTGCCTCAAATGATCCAAAAGATCACTTGAGGACTTGAATGTTTGTTACCGAGTGATACAAATTAGTGCGAGTAAATCATTTCAAATTTAAGATACAGTGCAAAAGACCAAAATAGAAAAATGACATAGTAAAGGTAAAACTACAAACTTTGATATTAATATTATAAAATGAAATGTTACAAGTAAAGGTTTAGGAGATATAGATTATGGGTTTTCTAAAACCCAAAATATGCAATAGCATTGTTAAGCTTTAATACCGTCATAGGGCAATGTATCTACAAAAATATGCTTCTTAGCTTCACTTATATACTCTAGTGGTTTATGTTGTAGGAGAGTAATGGTTATTATCATGGACTCTTGGGTGTCTCCACTACTCAAAAGTCTCAATTTCAATGTAGGTGCCAAATGTTGAAAGTCCATATGATAAAGTAGACTATTGTTTAAATAGGCCTTGGGTCTCTATCTTATCATCAATTAATTTTATCATGATTGCTAATAGATTTCTTCCACCTTTCATCATACCTAGAACACCTTTGCATGTTGTCTAATGTCAATGTTAACATTAGTGTCAATATCATGAGGCCATGATGCTAGCTTTAGTGTTAGTACCATGAGGCCACAATGCTAGTGTTAATGTTGGTACCATGAGGTTAGGATGCTAGCATCAGTGTCAATACCATGAGGCCATGACACTAGTATCTTTGGGAAAATAAAGTAGTTGTATCTACCTTTATTTTTCCTCCAAATTACAAATAATTTTGGTTATGGATTACTATATGAATTTCTTTGGGGTGTTTCAATGGGCTTAGAAATAAAACTAGAGAGACTCTGAGGTTTATGTCCATGGGAGATTATCAGAAACAAGGGTCCAAGGCTTATTAATCAAGTGGCCAAGGAAGAAAGAGAATTAAACAGATAAAAAAGTCTAGAGGAGTACAACAAAGACTCTTCTATTTGTAAAATGGATGTACATCTTTGTGATCATGAAGAGGAAGTACCACTAGAAGAAGTGATATAGAGAAAAACCTTGCTTATTCAAAAATTTATCACATAGATGTCAGCTAAGGTGGATAAAATGTGGAACTCATTGGATGAGAAGTTCCAAATCACTTTAAAAAATATGAAGGAGAAAATGGAGTAGAGAAATTAAGATAAGGATAGAAGGAGAAGAAAGGATATAGGGAAAGACTATTATTAATAAAAAGATAAGGCTGTGATAGCTAATGAGGTTGTAAATTCTACAATATAAGAAGAAGGATATGACATCTACTAATATGAACATTCCAAAGAATGTTGTCCTATACTATCACACCCATAAGAATATGGATTTTATGCCTTGAATCCAAAATTTGCAAAAAGGTAACTACCGAGAGATTGCCCATCCACAAGGCAATGATTGATAACAATTTCATTAATAATAGTATTATCTAAGTGGAGTGCCACCTTGACTTTAAGATCATTATCATTAATGGTAAAACCCATAGTTATGGGGGATGATACCACCAAGGCAGTAGTATCCTTACCACCAACTAGATCCATATGGATACTATGTCCAACAACATGTGTCTCCTAGTGGCTCTACAAGCCATACTTATTTTTTCTATCATTACTACGTTCTTGAATATCATAGACCTACTTCTCCATGGATTGAATCTCCTTTTGCATACACTTCTCATTACCCATCACAACACTCTACACCTCATAATTTCACTCCTTTTCCACCTACACCATCTATGCAAGGTGAGATACCAATATAGCCTTAGCAATGTAATGTCACATGGGCTATGACCTTACAACCAGATGATAATTTGAGTTATTCTAGATGTAAGCCTCAAAAAAGGACTTTCTTTACACCCAACAATCCACATAAACCCCCATAGGAATTTATGGTTGCTAGTTCTTCTCAAACTACTCCTAAAATCATCAAGCTACCTTTAAATCAATGATCCCAGAATATACATACCAGAATGTAAACTCATGTAGTCATAGATCTGATAAAAGTAGGACACATTTTTGGGAAAATATCTAATCTTAGAAGTCTAATTAATTTGAAAATTAAAAAAAAATGATTTGTGCAAAGCTCTACTAGACTCAGGTACTATGGTGAACTTAATTTTCTAAGAAATGTATAAAACTTGGAACCTACCTCTACTTAAGAAATGTAACATAGGTTAGAGCTTACAAATCAATCCATCATCATTCCCTTGAGACTAGTGAAGGATATTGTGACATTGTCAATGGATGATCCTATCTAGTAGAATTCTTGGTCATTCATGTAGACAACTATAATGGAGACTTTCCAATTATCATGGGAAGGACTTGGCTAAGTACAATTAATACCAAGCTAGGGATCAAAGACCTCTCCTTAAAAATATCCAAGGAAAATAAATTTGAAAAGGTCAAGAAGAAGAGCATTCCATGCATCAAGTATAGTGACACAAGGTACCATTGCGTACAAAAAAATGGACTACAAAGAGCATATCCATCATAACATGCAAGAAGTAATAATAGATGTCCAAAGGTGCCTATACACAACTGCTAGAAAATAAGAAGGTTTCTAGTGGTTGATAATAGATAATAGCTCTAATTCAATAATGTGCATGGAACTTGCTAAAATTCTCACAAGTGATTATATCGATAAGATGGGATAAAATGGATTAAATTCAAAACCAACTCTTTAAAGTAGAATACAAGGAAGAAGGAGAAATGGATTTGGGAGAATATTTATTTCCTAATAATGGCAAAATGGTAATCATCAATGTCAATCTTACTAAAGAACAAAAGGAAAATCTACTAAAGGTAGTGAAAAAATTACTAATAACCTCTTCTTGGCCATATGATGAATTGATAGGAATTGACTCATGCATATGCCAACATTAGATCTATATAAATTCCACTATCAAAACTAAGGAGTAGCCATAAAGAAGGTTGAATCCCAAATTAAAGAAAGTTATAAAGATTGGAGTTAAAAAGCTTATCAAAGTAGGATTAATCTATCTAATGGCAAATACTAAGTAGATAAGCCCACTTGTTATTGTACCAAAGAAAGGGGGACAATGGAAAGTCTATATAGGCTTTAGCTTGTTACTACATTCAAAGATCATTTTCCATTATCATTCATAAACTAAGTATTGGATACAATTTTAGGACATAATTATTACAATCTTCTAGATGGGTATAGTGGGTATAATCAAATAATAATTACTCTATAAGATCAAGCTAAACAAATTTCATAATTCTTTGGGGAACTTTTACATACAAGAAGATGCTCTTTGGTCTTTGTAATATTCCTATAACTTTTCAACACTTAGTTCTAAGTATCTTTTAGTTACAAATTAGTAGTGGTGTGGAAGTCTTCATGGATGAATTCTTCACCTATGACATTAATTTTGAATAAAAACTTAACCATCTTAAGTAGGTACTAAAATGATGTGTGGAGACAAACTAGAGCTCAACTAATAGAAAAGCCACTTGATGGTCCAACATGGGATTATTTTGGAGCATAGAATTTTATGAAAAGGAATTGAGGTGGATCCTGAAAAGATAAGGATCATACAAGGAATAACCATAAAAACTCAAACTCTCAAAGATGTAAGGTCATTCTTTAGCCATACTTGTTACTACAGGTGTTTCACTAAAAACTTCTCTAAAATCACCAAACTTATGGTGGAGCTTACCAAAAAGTATGCAGTCTTTCAGTGGACTAGAAAATGTGAACAAACATTCTAACACATGAAAAAAAAGCTCATGAAAACACACATTCCATGTGTCCCTAATTATTCCAAATATTTTCACATCATGATAGATACATCCAATTATGCATTAGGAGTAGTACTAATATAAATGGATGATCAAAAATTCCCACATTATATCCACTGTAAAAGCACAAGCATCATGGGTACATAACATAATTACACCACTATGGAAAAGGAACTCATGGCAATGGTGTATACTTTAAAAAAATTTAGGCACTCTGTGCTTTTATACCTAATTTTTATACATACTAATCATAGTGCAATCCACTTTTCGATGAATAAGCTAGCAATGAGCCCTCATGTTATATGATGGTTGGTGATCTTACAAGAGTTTGATCTTACCATGGTGGATAGAAAGGGTACCTAGAATGTAGTTGTAGATCATTTGGCTTAGTTAAGATGCAATAACAATGATAAGGAAGAGCCCTTATCTAATTTCCTTCTAGATGAACTTCTCTTTGCTAAGACAATTGAAGTTCATGCACCAAGGATCATAAATTGATATGATAAGTTCAGCTTATGTCTACTCACATAGAAAAATCCTACTAAATGAGATCATAGAGGAAATAATAGTTTCTTCATAAGGTAAAACACTACATGAAGATTAAGAGCATCCTCTATAAGTTTTGTGCTAATGGCCTAATATCATTGTGTGTACCTAATGCAGATCATCCAAGAGTCCTCCAAGGTAATTTTGAGGGTCCTTGTAAGGGTTACTATGTAGGAAGAAGGACAACCATAAAGATCCAAATGGTAGGATATTTTTGACCAATAATCTTCATGAATGCTCATCATTTCTCCTATAATGACAAAAAATTTTGATGCTGGAAAAATTGAAAGATTTCATATGAGATAGTTCAACTCACAAACCTGCAAGCCTTGACAAAGATTTGAAGTGCCCTGGTCAATCTTGCCAATCATCTAGGGACTTTAAAAGTCTGTTATCTATTTCATTTGAATCAAAGTAAAAATGTAATAAAGTATGTAAAATGAGATTACAATGTTGAATGTGAGGATAAATAAAATGAAAAAAATAATAAGGCCAAACAACAATAATGAAAAATCTTATCTTAAATAGTAAATGTTCACAAATGTGAGAATAAAGGGGTTTGAGAGTATAGATCAAGGCTTAAAAAGCCTAAGAAAATCAATATATATATTGTCATTTGGCATAGTTGGTAAAGTGTATCCTACATAAAACCTATGCTTTCCTCCCAACTTGATCTACAACTCTACCAATTAGCATTATATGGTGTTACCAAGATGTTGCTAAAATCTATTGCTAAAACTCTACCAAATGATCAATGTGAAAATTTCCCTTCAAAAATTCCTAAATGTGATCTCAAATCTGGAATTTATAGTTTTTGGATCTATAACACTTGCATCTATTACAATTTCAAACGTTATAAATGGCTTCCTCATTAAAGTGTAGCATGTGGGTTGGAGGCCTAAGTCCCACACGTTAGGCTCACATGCTACCCATCATGTGGGACTGCACCATCCATTATGTGGAGTTAAAGCCTAAGTCCCACACACTAGGCTTACATGCTTCCCATCATGTGGAACTACACTTTCCATCATATGGAGCTAAAGCCTAAGTCTCACACACGAATTTCATACGTTGTCCATCGTGTGGGACTACACCATCCATCACATGGAGCTAAAGCCCAAGTCTCACACATTGCCCTCATACATTGCCCATTGTGTAGGGCTAAGGTGCCCATTGTGTGGAGCTAAAGCCCAAGTCTCACACGCTAGCCTTATTCACTACCCATCGTATGGGGCTAAGGTGCCCATCATCTGAGGCAAAAATGTCAAATTTCATAGCCTATGGAGACTTTTGGTTTCCATAAGCTAGAACATTCTTTACCCGTTCATAAACTAGATTACATGGCACTTATGACCTATGAGGCATTTTTTACCTTCATAAGCTAAGATGCATGGGATTTGTAGCTTGCGGACTATAAATCTCATTTTTAAATTTACAAATCTCTTGGAACTATTAATACAAGGCCATAATATAGGGTCATTGGGGAAAATAAGGCAATTGTATTTTCCTTTATATTTTCACCAAATTACCATGGAAATTTGGTCTATGGGCCTTTATATTGTAACATGAAATTTTCCTTGAGGTGTTTCATTAGCCCCTCTTTGTTGATGTTTTGAGGATTGACTCAAAAGAATCAACAAAGAATGTGAAACACTACCACAAATGAATCACCAATGTTTCCCTTCTCCACTTGATTCTATAGCTATCAAACCATGCCAAGGAATGTTCACAATGGTGAGATAAGGTCATGATAAGGTGTTAAGAGCTTAGGATGAGATAAAGGTTATATTGACTATCACAGGGAAGGTTAACAAGGAATTCTAAATGTTGACATCAATGGCTATTGAAAAGATAGTGACATGCTTGCTAACTTTAAAGAGGTCTTCATGATTCTTACTTGGACTACCCCCCTCTCTTTTTTTTTTTAGAGTGAGAGTCATTAACTTGCATAAATTGAGACTACATTAACCCTTGGGTTTTCTTGGCATTTTCTCCCTTTTTTTTGGAAACAAAACTTTCACTAGGTTTCATGGCCAAAGATGAATTTTTATTTTTTTATTGAATGAGATGTGTTGCATTTAGTAAACTTGGTTGACAAAGCATGTTGGAGGAGATGTCACATGGTCATGGTGCATATCAATCATTGGTTTTCATTGCTAGCAAGGTAGGGAAGGCTGTAATTTGGTCACAGGGTTATGGCTCAAGAGGGGCAACAAAGTGGTGTGAGGTGAGCACTATTGACAAGATTAAACAAGCTAACAAAATGTCACATATGGAGGCTGCTTGGTGACTCACTTTTTATGATGGATCACACCCTTGTGGTGACTCCAAGCTCATCCTACAAGCACAACTCCAAGAGTATAACAAAACAAGTCCAAGAATACATGTGTTTACAAGAGGTTATGTATGGTCATAAGCAGATATAGGCCATTATATGTCATAATTGGTAGAACATGAGCACTTTGTTTTGTGCTTTTTAGATTCAAACAAAGTTTGTAGTGTTATGAGATACCAAAAGATATATAAGGTCATTCAAGCTTGCTTTTTGTAGGCTACAAGAGTTAACATCATCCATGCTCGTTCAACCTTGTAAACAAAGGAAAACAATACCAAAAGTAAACATGTTAATGATTAGTATTAATTAAGGTTATGTGAAGGCTTTAATGTTTCCTTACAAGGGTTTGATGATGTCTTGAGCAAGCTAGGTTTAGTAAGAAACTTGGTTTCATGTGTTTTCTCCTCACCATCATGGTTTTAAATGGGGAATTCAACCAAGGAATTCTATGTGATGTTGTGATGTTTCTAACTTCAAGGTCAAGGGCAGTTAGGCCATTCTAAGGCATTACGACTACATGGTCAAGGGCTTACAGGTTATTAATTTAGACATCCAAGGGTAACTTGGTTGAAAGACAACACCATAAGGATCTACTTGGGCTCAAAGGCTAGGCAAATTGCTTCCTCATCTCAATAACTTAATCCTGCATGTTAACATAAGCACATCAACTAACATTTGCATGATAAAATATTTAAACAATGCTAGAATAATGCAAAATATTATAAAATAAGGCCCAACAAGGTTAAAACAAAGTAACACAAGGCTACATAAGATAAGGTAGGGTCACTAAAAGGCAAAGCAAGGTAAAACTAGGCCAAAGAAGGTAGAAGCAAAGTAAAAATAAGTTTAAAACAAAATAAGATATGGCAAACAATGTTGAACAAGTTCAAATAAGACAGGCAAGGTCAAAACAGTAATTTGCCAAATTTTAGCAAAAACATGCTACAAATTGTTAAAATTAGAAAAAAGTAGGCTATAAATTGTTAAAATAATGGACTTACATGGTCAAATTGGTTTAGTAAAGTTGAAAAATTTCTATTTCCAAGCATGTAGAGGCTATGGTCAGTTTGAGGTCCAAGTTCAATGTATCCACTCAATCCTCTCACCCCTTTCTCACACGTAGCACATGGAAAAAAAATAAAGAACTGTCTTTATTTGATTTTTATTTCTAAGAGTCCACTAAGCATTGTATGGACAAGTTTGAAAGAGAAATTAGCAATTTCTTTATTTACGCACTATGTAAGGTATGGAATTTGATTTCCATCGTATGAAATCAAATATGAAAGTTTTTTTGTGTCCATACAATACCCCACACAAAAGGCATTGTATGGAATCACAAAAGGCATTGTATGGAATTTGAATTCCATCATAAGAGGTCAGAAATGAAAATTTTTATGTGCCCATACAATGACCCATATGGTGGGCATCGTGTGGAATTTGGTTTTCATTGTGTGGCATCCAAATGAAATTTTTATGTTGTCCATACGACGGCCCACACGCTGGCCATCGTGTGGAATTTGGTTTTCATTGTGTGGCATCCAAATGAAATTTTTATGTTATCCATACGACGGCCCACACGCTGGCCATCGTGTGGAATTTGCTTTCCATCGTATGGCATCAGAAGTAGAAATTTCCCTTCCACGGCATCTCTGCATGGGAAGGCGCAGGAGGACAATGAAGATTGCACGTCGGACATGGCGGTGATGTGAAAGATTTTCTTGTGGATTCAATAGACAACGCTGACGCGCTTAAAATGTTGAAAGACCAAATGGAGAGTAGCAATGCACGCAACGCTGAAGATGAATTTCTTGATGCCCAGCAGATGAAGTACTTGATGCAGGTATGTGGAGGGATTCTGCTGGTCATCAAGATGGTTATGGTTGCCACCTTCTTGAAGAGGAGATTATTTTTGTTGATATGATCATTGTAACCTTATTCCAGATGGGTAATATTTGTGTCAAAACCAATTGTAACGTTAAATTAAATTTGCGGATTTGTCCAATGACGGTTGGTTCATTGCAAAACGATTGGCATGGTCTGAAGGCCATTTTCATAATTCCAGGCGCCATACCCAACGAAGAAAGTAAATAATGGTGTAAGACATATGCATTGTCGATGTTTGGAAAACAGTGTGACATGGGATTTTACAAATTTGACTGAATTTTATAGACAGAAGGCCCAAAGTCTTTTAGGTCTTTGTTTAATTAAAAAGAGTGAGACCACAAAAATTTTAAAGCAGCTATTAATGAACGCAACCATAGATAGCCAGCCAGTTTTAAAAAACACAAAAAAATCCGCAAAATTTAAATATAAAACTGAAATTGAGGTATTATGACATCCCAAGATGCCTTACGCATTACGTTTATATACTAAAAGTTAAATATGAGATTTAACAAAATAGAGTACATGTAACCAGTCATATATTTTTTCTACCTAATTCATCTCATTTTGTCGTGGCATCCACCGGCTAACATTACAACTTTTTAAACACCATCACGTAAATTACTTGGAGTTTTGCAAAGTTATATGAAAGGTCTTAGAGCGGTTCAATCGCCCTCCAGAACATTCCAGACGATTCTTAAATCTGCTCCCCTGTTTTTTTTTTTTTTTAACCTGCATCTCTGTACTAGCATTCTGGATTAATGAACGCAACACAGGTAGAAATATTCCTACGAAAGAAAAATATTCAAAACTGAAGTGTATAATTCCTGGAATCGTGTGGAACTACAATTTACAAGTACGAGTTGAGCTTTTTTCTTGAATCTCCCAGCACAACAGATGCCCACGCTGAAAAGAAAAAGCCGCTGGCCGTTTGGCATATTCAATCATTACTGGTATGGTGATACACATTACAGATGCCTAATAATTCTTTCTTCCAATCAAGCAGCTGCAGCGAAGAAAGCCTGTTGTTGAGTGCCTCGGTGGCGCTGCCGCATATCAAGAATTATTGCACACTTACGACGCTTTTGTTTTCCTCTTTCCTATTTACTTTTCAGAGAGATAGATGACAGAATTGTCAAAGGGACGCGCAATTTTATCTGCAACTTTCCCGATACAATGCTCATCAACGTAGACGAAGAAGAAGGAATTATTATTGGACAAAGCACTTCCCATTTTATCAGACATGAACACTTTTGTTGATGCAAATCACAGTAAATATCAATATTGTAAATTGGCATTTTTGCTGCAACTTGGCCCCTTTGTTTTTCATGATATCACTTATCAACATCATCAATGTGATCTTATGTTTTAGTTTTGATGTTAACTTATGTTGTCTACAAGCCTATAGTGCTAATAGCGATGAAGTTGATGTCCACGTTGATGACAACAATGATCTTCCTTCTACTCCTATGGCTTAACTTTAGCGACTGTTGTGCTAGTTATATTTAGCGACTGTTGTGCTAGTTATATTTTATCATTTCAGTTATTTTTTTATAGCTTTCATTCACCTATTATAG
This sequence comes from Gnetum montanum, assembly GCA_015680685.1. Taxonomy (NCBI): domain Eukaryota; kingdom Viridiplantae; phylum Streptophyta; class Gnetopsida; order Gnetales; family Gnetaceae; genus Gnetum; species Gnetum montanum. Next base: position 26,681 of record MNCI01020228.1, on the reverse strand, counting down.
CCCTAAAGAGCATTGATTATTATTATTATTTGTATGTTGCACAATGCAACGGTGACCATGGCTACTATTATGAACATTCTTTGTCATAAGTTAACATTTTATTTAGTTTTTTATATTTTATACTTCTATTTTGCTTTATGTTTTATATTTCGTGCATAAAAGGCTACAAGTCAAAACAACAAGATTACAAAATAAAATTTGACAAATAGCATAATAAGATGACAATATGTGAAACGTGGAATAATTATTAAAGTAAAACTCGATCATTGGGTACACACAAAGGAGAAGAAAAAGAGGCCACATGTTTGCCAATTTTAGACCTTGGTAAGCCATGGCTTCACCAGTTTTAAACCCTAGTAGGCCATGATATTGCCAATTTTAGGCCATGGCAAGCTATGTGTTCCCAGTT
>MNCI01020228.1:8056-25480 GCA_015680685.1 Gnetum montanum | reverse complement strand
TGTTGGGGACCTATTGGTTGTTTCGTGCACTATCTAGGATTTAGTGGAAATCATTCAAAATCATTGGAATGAACCTTAGAGTTTTGTCATATTTTACAATTAATACAACAAAAATTTAAAAGCACACTATGTTTTGATCATCTCATTGAAAATGTCTTCTTCTCGCAAGAGTGCTTCTCTACCCAAGTCTAATGGAGATCATCAATTGGTGCCTTAGCAATATCAAGTGGTATATGCTCATCTTGATGAGTATATATCCAATTTCACCTTCATCTTACATTAGGGTGAATAGCTATGGTGGCATGACATGGAGGACAACATCAAGTTACCACCCAACCGATCCATTCCTGCAATGCTTCAACAAATGCTTATACAATGGGATCTCCAGGAACTTCATGTTAAGTATGTTGTGCAATACAATGATGCCAGGGATTATTATCCCACTGAGGCACAATGTCTCAAGGATCACCAATTAGAACAACATTATGAATTTGTGAAGGAAAAATGATTTAATGATTTCCCATTCCTATTATACCAAAAAGATGATGGGGAACCCTTCTTTGGGGGTTTTCCATTTAGTGAAATTCCTCTCTTTGACTTTAGTGAAGGAGGTCAAAACCAAAACTTGTAGTCCACTGTTCACAATCCTAGTTTTGGTAAGAATGGATTCAATAATAAAGAAGGATCCAAAGAGGCAAGCTAAGGCAGGGATTTGGACAAGAAACAAGATCGTGATTGTGGCCATGATCACCAAAGAGGTGGTAGCAAGCATCGTTATGATGCTAATTCTCCTTCCTCTTCACCTTCATCATCATCTTCTTCTTCCTCTTCTAGCTTTGACCATGGCCACACAAGGTGAGACTGTGATGGAGGTTATCAAAATAATTGACAAGACTGAAATGATTGAAGGGACCATTGGGCAAGGCAAGATCAAGGGTGCAAACATTCAAGAGAGGCACATCAACATGAATGAAGGGGTAGTAAAGGGCATCATAGACACCATAATCATGATCTCAATGAGCCTTTACTTGCTACCCAAAGTATGCTCAAACTCACAGAGGCAATACGAATTCCAACAAGACATGTGAAGGATAGTCAAATCAAAAGGCTAGATATGAACAATATTCCTTGGTTCAAAGGAGGATATAAATATGATCCATAGAACCATCTCTAAGCTTTTCAAGATGCATGTGCCTTATAGAACATAAAGAATAAGTGGCAAAAACTTAAGTTGTTCCTAAGGATACTCATCAAAGAAGTAGAGAATTGGTACCAATTCTTAGAGTTGGAATTTATCAAATGATGAAGTACCATGCTTGAATTGTTTAATGATAAATATCAAACATACTCTAGGAGTATCCAACTTGAGAAGGAAAATCCAAGGATGGAAACAAGGAATACACAAGCCCTTGGATGCCACCATCAACCAATACTATTCCTTAATGCACAAATGTCATGGCCATGGTTATTTTCAACCAAATCAACTTCACCACATTATATACAGGATTTGATTAGAAACAAAGAGAACCCTTGGTGTCTATGCCCAAAGGCAATTGTTAGAATTAAGTGCCTATCAGATGCAAATACTAATCAAGTAGGTAGCTAAAGAGGAGGTTGAATTAAGAAAAAAAAGAAATTGTAGAAGAATATAACCACAATCCTTCCATTCACAAGAGGCAGGTTCAATTCTATGACAATGAGAAAGAATCCACACCTAATGACGTGGTGAATAGGAAAACCTTACCACTTCAAAAATTTTAGTCTAAAATTATAGCCAAGGTTGATCAGTTATGGGACTCAATGAATAGCAGATTTCAAGCTATCCTAAAAATTGCTAAAGAGTCCAAAGAACAAGGTAGTGATCATGAGCATAGGAGGTGTAAGGAAGTTGAATGTGCCTATCAAAAAGGTAAGGGCAAGATTGTTGCAATAGAAGAATTTGTAAAAAGTGAATTAGATGATGATGATGGATGTGACATCTGCCAGTATGAACATCCTAAGGGATGTTACCCCATAGTGTCACATTTATAGGAGTCTAGGATGTATGTTTTGAATCCACAACTAATAGAAAGGTAAACATCCAAAAGATTACCTTATCCTCAAGGTAATTTTAGGTAGTTCTACCAGCAACAACAATATTATCCAAGCGGGAATCCACCACAACCATATGAGCATTATCAACAGTGGCAATAACCACAATCATGGGCACTAGCACCACCAAGGTAGCAATATCCTTACAAACAACCTGATCCATATGTGACTATGTTTAGCAACCCCTATCTCCACATGACTCCTCCAATCACGTTTCTACTTTTCTATCTCACTACCACCCTTCTATTTATTATCAAACTCATTCTCCACATGAAAGAAGGGATGCCACCTTTTATCCTTATCCCCCTCATGTTCCTATACATGTTCTTCCTCTAGCCACATAACTACCACTTGCTCCACCTATGTAGGATGAACTACCAACTCAAGTACAACAATGCAATGTTACTAGGGCCATTAATCTACAACCAGTTCATCAATCAACTGGGTCAAATACTCAATCAAAGAAAAGACCTTTCTTTCAATCCCATAGTCCACCTAAGCCCTCAAATACATCTACAGTTAACAACCCTATCCCTTCATCTTCCTCTGTATCACATTCCTTTGAGTCCCCTTCAAACCAAACACTGCCTAGGATCCATACTTTGATGCTTACTCACACTATATTTGATTGGATCCATGCTAGAAACCTTCCTAGAAAATTAGTTGATCTTGGAAGTCCTTTCATTTATTTGCAGATTGTTGGGAATGAACTATGCAAAGCTCTTCTTGACTTAGGTTCTAGTGTAAATTTAATTTCTCATGAGATGTACATTGGATAGAACCTACCTCCTCTCAAGAAGAGCAATATCATATTAGAATTGGCAGACTAGTCCATCACTATTTCATTGGGACTACTACAAGACATTCTTACCACTGTTTAGGGGTGGTCTTACCCTACTGATTTCCTAGTGATCAAGGTGGAGAACTACAAAGGGGATTTTCCAATGATCATGGGAAGGGCATGGCTTAGCACCATTGATGCAAGAATGGAAATCAAAGATCTTTCCCTAGAAATATCCAAAGATAATGCATTTAGAAATATTAAGAAGAAGCGAGTTCTATGCATCGTGTACAACAATACAGGGTGCAAATATGTGTAGAAACTCTAGGCCATGAAACAAGCATCTATTTCTACATGTAAGTAGTGTGCACTAGAAGCTGAAATTCAAAAGTGTCTATACGCAGCAGCCACAAAATAGGAGGGAATCCATTGGTTGATTGCTGATTCTGAGAGCAGCACACTTTGCATGGAACTGACTAATAGCCTAACATGCGCATATGTCTTAGGCATGGATGAACTAGAGTAAGTTCATCACCATCTCTCTGATGATGTGAATGATGATACTTATTGGGGAGAGTTGGAGATTCCTAAAAATTTCAAGCAAGAGCCCTTTAAACTAAAAATGCTACTAGTCAGAATGGAATATGTGTTTTTAAAAAATGGGAAGCCGATCATAATCAATGCAAATTTTACTCCAAAGCAAAAAAAGATGCTGTTGAATGTGGTTGAAAAATGGTCAGTAGCTTTTGCATGGTCATATCTTGAACTCATAGGAATTGATCCTAGGATATGCTAGCATCATATCTACACTAATTTTACAATGAAGCCAAAGAGATAGCCACAAAGTTGATTGAACCCCAAATTGAAGTAGATTATCAAAGAGAAAATCCAACAAATCCTCAACGCAGGGTTCATTTATCTCATTGCAGATAGCGAGTAGGTTAGCCCACTCATGATTTTGTTAAAAAAAGGAGGCAAGTGGTGGGTCTACATCAATTTTTAGCTACTGACTATGGCAACATTTAAGGACCATTCTCCATTGCCATTTTTTGATCAAGTGTTAGATACAATATTTGGGCATTTCTACTACAATTTTCTTACACAAAAGAAACAAGGCAAAGACAACATTCATGAGTCCTTGGAAGACTTTTGCATATCACAAGATGCCATTTGGTCTATGCAATGCTCCTACTACATTCCAACACCTAGTTCTAAGCATTTTTTAATAGCAAATTGAAAGTGGTATGAAAGTCTTCATGGATGACTTCTCCACTTATGGAGCTACATTTGAGAAGGCCCTAAACCACCTTGAGTAAGTGCTAAAATAATGTGTTGAAAACAACTTGCAGCTCAATTGGCAAAAAAGTTACCTAATGGTCTAGGAAGGCATTGTGTTAGGGTAGAGAATATCACAAGCAGGAATTGAGGTACACCTTGAGAAAATAAGGGTCATCCAAGGAATAACCTGCCAACCAGAAACTATCAAATGTGTTTGATCATTCCTTAGACATATAGGCTACTACCTATGATTCATAGAGAATTTCTCTAAGATCACAAGGCCATTGGTGGAGCTAATAGAGAAAGATGCTTCATTTGTCTAGACCATAGAATGTGATAAAGCATTTCAATAGCTAAAAGAAAAACTTGTAAAAACTCCAATCCTACAAGCACTTGATTGGTCTAAACCATTTCATGTCATGATAGATGCATTAAATTATTCCTTAGGAGTCGTGCTTATGTAGATGGATGATAAGAAATATCCATACTACATCCACTATGCTAGTCGAAGTATTGTCGATGCACAATTGAACTACACCACTATAGAAAAAGAATTGATGGAAATGGTGTATGATTTAGAGAAGTTCAGGCATCATGTTTTTAGAGACAAGGTGTTTGTGCACATGGACCACAGTGCCATCTGCTTCCTAAGGAATAAGCCAACAATGAGCCCCCATGTCATACGGTCATTGGTGATCTTGCAGGAATTTGATCTTATTATGGTAGATCGAAAGGACAGTGAGGATGTGCTCGTTGATCACATGTCTTGATTGCAATGGGACAACAAAGAGGAAGAAAATCCACTACCTGATATGTTTCTTGATGAACTCCTCTTTGCTAGGGCTATAACTAAACAATTTCCCAATGAGCCTAAATGGTATGATAACATTCTCACCTATCTTCTCATCTAAGAGATGCCACAAGGGTTGGACCACCGAAAGAAATAGTAGTTTCTTCACCAAGTAAAACACTTCATGGAGATCAATGGACACCTTTATAAGATGTGTGTTGATAGCTTAGTTTGTTGGTGTGTCCCTAACATAGATCAACTACATGTTCTCTAAGACACTCATGAAGGTCCTTATGGAGGACACTATGCTAAGAGACACACGACCATTAAAATCCTGATGGTAGGGTACAATTGGCCAAAAATCTTCAAGAATGCTCACCATTACATTTTCTCTTGTGGATGATGCCAACAAGATGATGGAATGACTACTCAAATGGAGGAACCTCAGTAATGGATTCAACCACTGAAACCCTTCAACATTTGGGGCATTGATTTCATAGGTTCCATCACACCCATGTAAAATGAAAAGGCATAAATCATAGTTGTTGTTGACTATTATATGAAATGGGAAGAAGCAGCAGCCATCATCAACTATACATCTTCTGTTGCTGCTCAATTTGTACAAAAAAATGTTTTAAATAAGTTTTGTGTGCCACGTGCATTAATTTTTGATATTGGAACTCACTTTACAAGCACTACATTTCGAAAGCCCATGTAATGCTTGGGGGTTAAACATAAACTCACAACATCCTACCATCCCCAAGCCAATGGTTAAGCTAAGGTTACCAATAGGGAAATCATAAGGATTCTAACAAGAACTATTAATAAATATAAAAAAGACTAGATCACAAAACTCAACAATGCCTTTTGGACCTACCACTCAACATGGAAACTTCCTATAAGTTATTCTTCTTATGAGCTTATGTATAAAAAATTACCAACACTTCCTATTCAATCCTAGCTCTGTACACTCTCAATAGCCTATGACCTTAACCTTGACTTGAGTCTAGCACAAAAAGAAAGAGTAACAAATCTCAACCTGCTAGACAAAAATTGATTAGTGGCCCTATCATCTAACAAGTTGCACAAGGCCTACAACAAAAAGCACCATGACCTTAAAATCAAAAAAGTTAAATTTCAACCAAGAGATAAGGTTCTCTACTAGAACCCCACACACATGCCTCAACGAACTAGGTTCCAAATGTTGTGGGAAGGACCTTACATCATTTATGAAACTTTTCCTTCAAGTACCATGATGATCTACAAACTTGAGAGCCTAGACAAGAAACAACTGGTCAACATCCAACAAATTAAACCTTTTCATGAGCATAAGCTAGCTAATACAACAAATGCCTCATCGAATGGACAACCATGTTCCATATTTCAGATCTTCTCCTTTCAACTTAGTTGTGGGGGAGATGGCCACCCATGCTAATTGTTGGTGCATAAATTTTGGTCACACCAACACCTAGGGAAAAACTCGCTTGAGGAGACTATTGTCTAGGGCACCTCTTATATGGGTATGGAAACCTAGGAATAGTCTCAGCTAAAGAGGGCCATGTGACACTTCAAAAATAATATATTAAATTAAAAAGTTGGAATAATTCAAATTGAACAATTGTCTTGAAATTCAAGACTTCATGAAAACATAGTAGGTAGCAAGAAAATTTAAATTTTCCCTGGTCCCAGTGATGTTGCCAATCCATCGTTGTTGATGGTGTCCACTATTGGGTAGGAAGACTATGTCTGCTACTTGAACAGTGATAAAGAAGAAGTTGGATCCATGTTGCTAAGAGAGACCACCTATTGACATGGTCTACTATTGGTAGACGAGGAGAAAGAAAAATGAAACAAGAAAGCTACTGAGAAGAAGATACTACCTAGTCAGGGACTATCGAAGTGAGTCACTTGCTATATGTTGATATACATACTTAAAACCATTGTCCCATGTGCCATCCAAAAGAAAAATGAGAGAGATATCTATGCAATATTCCACCATCATGTGCATCATTATTGCCTACCACACAACCTACCATTGGTGGCAGAAAACCCAAGGAAGCCACCTATTACAACTTCGCTATTACTAAAGAGAGGAAGAAGAGAGAACCTTGCTATAGTCACCAATTTGTATCTATAGAGAGAGGAAGGTTTTCTACTAATCCCTTGTCCTCTAACATTTCCCTCACACTACTAAAAGAGGGAGAGAGAGAGATGTCACTGCTATCTATTCTGCATGCTACAAACATGTCATTTGTAGCCTTTGTTTCCTAGCATGCAACCATTCTAGCTGCCACATATGTCATCGAAGAAAGAAGAGGATGGACCTTGATGAGAGAGAGGTAAGCCCTAATGAGAGAAAGGTTAGCTCCCAATGTGAGAGAGAGGCTGCATTTGATGAGAGAGAGGTTGGCCCCCAATGTGAGAGAGAGGCTGCATTTTATGAGAGAGAGGTTGGCCCCCAATGTGAGAGAGAAAGGAGGCCACTCACTCCCCCCCCATCCGCTCTCAACATTTTCTCACCCATCACCTTTATAGCTGCTCATCTAGGTGTTTAAATGCCAATATTCCATGTTGGTTACACCCACCACTTGGGCCATTACGCAACTTCAGTAACACCCAGGACCACCAAGTCATCCACCACCTTCATAATTTCCACCACCATCACTATTGGTTACACCCAACACTTGGGTTGGACATAACTCTCACCATTATTATGATGGTTACATCCACCACTTGAGCCATTACGTCCTTACGATCATGACATGGCAACATAATTGTCACCAAAAGCTTAGCATTATGAATCAGGCCCCAAGACGTGCTTGTACAAATTAACTATCTTTGTGCTTAGTGCCAAGGGATTATACTTGTTGATCATAGCCCCATGCCTAGCATGGGCAATGTTGGCATCAACACTTAGCCACCAAACTGAAAATTGCATGCAAGTGCAAGGAATAGCACAACCATAGAAATCTTAAAAGGAGATGTAGAAGATAGAGGACAAAGCTAGGATTCAAGTAAAGACTGCCAAAATTAGAATTGGGAGAAGAAGGTTTAGGATTCTGGTTAGGCCCTCCTTCGAGTGCCAAAAAATGTGTTGATGCATAAATTTTGGTCACATTAACACCTAGGGAAAAATTTGTTTAAGGAGACTATTGCCTAGGGCACCTTCTGTATGGGTACAAAAACTTTGGAATAGTCTTAGTTGGAGAGGGCCATGTGATGCTTCAAAACAAAATAAATTAAATTGAAAAATTGGGAGAACTCAAATTGAACAACTATCCTGAAATTCAAGACTTCATGAAAACATATTAGGTAGCAAGAAATTTAAATTTTCCCTGGTTTTGTTAATGTTGTTGGTCCATCGCTAGGCAAGAAGACTACGACTACTACCTAAAGAAGGATAGAGAGGAAGTTGGATCCCACACCATTGAGAGAGACCACTTGCTAGCATCATCTAATATCTGTGAACAAGGAGAAAGAAAAATGAAATAAGAAAGTCACTGAGAAGTAGAGATTGCCTAGTTAGGGACTATCATAGTGAGTTACTTTTTGTATACTATCGTGCATACTTGCAACCACTGTCCCACATGTTGTCCAAAAAGAAAAAGGAGAGAGAGAGATCTGTCTAGTATTTCACCACCACGTGCCTCGCTGTTGCCTACCACACAACCTACCATTGGTGATAGAAAACCCAAGGAGGCCACCTATTGTAGCTTCACTATTTCCAAAGAGAGAACCCTATTGTAGTCATCGATTTGGATCTACAGAGAGAGGAAGGTTGTCTACTAATCCCTTGTCCTCTGACATCACCCTAGCACTACTAAAAGAGGATAAGAGAGAGAGATATGTCACTACTATCTTTTCTATATGCTACAAACATGTCATTCACAATGTCTGTTTCCTAGCATGCATGTCATTTTATCTACCACATGTGTCACTAGAGACAAGAGAATTTGGACCTTGATGAGAGAGAAGCTGGCTCCCAATGTGAGAGAGAGGCTAGCTTTGATCAGAGAGAGGTTAGCCTCCCAATGTGAAAGAACGTTTCCTCACCCACCACCTTTATAGCCATTCATCTGGGTGTTTAAATGCCAATGTCCCACGTTGGTTACACCCACCACTATGCTGGAAGACACATGGCCATCAAAATTTTCCTGGAAGGGTACTATTGTCCAACAATCTTCATGGACGCTCACCATTACATCTGCTCTTGTGAATTGATGCCAACAAGATGCTAGAATGGCTACTTGAATGGAGGGACCTCAGCAATGAATTCAACCACTGGAAGCCTTTGACATCTAGGGCATTGATTTCATGGGTCCCATCACACCCATGTCAAATGAAAAGGCATACATCATAGTCATTGTTGACTATTATACGAAATGGGTAGAAGCAGCAGCCATCATTGACTATACATCTTCTACTACTATTGGATTTGTACAACAAAATGTTGTAAATAAGTTTGGTGTGCCACGTGCATTAATTTCTGATAATGGAACTCACTTTACAGGCACTACCTTTTGAAAACTCATGTAATTCTTGGGGGTTGAACATAAACTCACAACACCCTACCACCCCCAAACTAATGGTTAAGCTAAGGTTACCAATAAAGAAATCACAAGGATTCTAACAAGAACTATTAACAAATATAGGAAAGATTGGATCACAAAACTTAACAACACCCTTTGGGCCTACCACTCAACATGGAAACTTCCTATACGCTATTCTCCTTATGAGCTTGTGTATAGAAAATTACCAATACTTCCTATTCAATCCAAGCTCTGTACACTCTCAAGAACATGTGACCTCAACCTTGACTTGAGTCTAGCACAAAAAGAAAGAGTAATGAATCTCAACCTGCTAAACAAAAATTGATTGGTGGCTTTATCATCTAATGAGTTGCACAAGGCCTATAAAAAAAAGCACCATGACCTTAAAATCAAAAAAAGTCAAATTTCAACCAAGAGATAAGATTCTCTATTAGAACCCCACACACATGCCTCAACGAACTAAGTTCCAAAAGTTGTGGAAAGGACCTTACATCATTTACAAAATTTTTTCTTTGAGGGCCATGATGATTTACAATCTTGAGAGCCTAGACAAGAAACAGATAGTCAACATCCAACAAATCAAACCTTTCCATGAGCATAAGCTAGCTAATACAACAAACGCCTCATCGAATGGATAACCATGCTCCATATTTTAGATCTCCTCCTTTCAACTTAGTCATGGGGGAGATGGCCACCCATGCTAATCATATAAGCAGCTTCTTAGTTTTTCACCCTTTTTGTTTTACAACTTCTTGTTTTGCACATTTTTATTTTGCATCTCCTTGTTTTCATGTTATTAAATTTTTTCTAATTTTTTCTACATCATCGTTAGTAAATTTGCTATTTCTTGAATGTTTTACACTTTCTTTTATATTTTCTTTTATTCTGGTGTGATTTTATAACTTTTTATTAATAAGTGCGAAGCATAGTGGTAATGCATTTCTTGATGATGGTATGTAATATTTTGTTATTTGATTATTGGTGTCTAGATTCTGGCTTTGAATTTCATTACAAATGATTAGGACATGGTTTCTTTTTCATGCAATATGCAATGAGTCCACAACATCCACCCATTTACAAACTCTATGATTTTCCTTATTTTGGAAATGTGCAGTTCCTTTTTTATTAATAAAACATTAACAAATTTGTGACTTTGGTAGTTTCCAGAATTAGAAAGGATTCAAAGGTTTGAATAGGGTGTGACTTCAAGGGGATTCAACATTATTTGTATCTTTTTGTTTACCTAGGTGCATGTGTGTCTTCGTGGATTCCTTATCATTCAATGTCAACCAATAAAAGGAAGTTGAATATGTATTTCCATGGTGTGGTTCTCATCAAAAAAAAAACAATGAGAATTCAAAGCACACCTATTAGACAAAATAAACACATATGTCTTTGCATGGTGTAGTTCTCATTGAAAAAAAATGATGGGAATTCAAAGCATAACCCTTAGACAAAATAAATGCATATGTCTTTGCATGGTGTGGTTCCCATTTCAAAAAAAAAACATGATGAGAATTCAAAGCATATCCCTTAGAAAAAATAAATAGGCTACAAGCACTGGGTATGGGACTAGAAGGACATGTTACCCATGCCTAAAGGTCCTCTCTAACTAAGGCCCTTCCTCACTTCTTGCTTCTCTATTCTTCTTTAATAAGGAATGGTGGTTGTTCTATGGATGCACTCTTGTGTCTCAAGGAGATGGACTAGTCTTAAAATGGTAATTCAAAGTCACTAAATGAGGTTGGTTTTGGTCTGGACTAATGATGGATCTTATCAAGTCATTTAACCATAAAATTCACAAGGGACTTCATGTGACCTTAACTAGGAAATCCATTTCACTCTCTCTCATCCATCTATGCTTTCCATGTCTCACCTCACTACTTGTTTTATGTTCTTGTTTGATGTTCTGATTTGATGTGTTGAGATTCTTAGGTAGTTTCTTCTAGGTTTTTGTACTTAACCTTTCATAACCATTAATCATCCACGAAGCCCATAGACTCTGTGGTTTGAAGTTATGCAAGGGCATAAAAGGTCTATGCTTGCTTTGGGGAGGACCCACTTGCATATCTTTTGGTTGTGTTAGTTAAGTTCTTTACACTTAAACACTCTTACAATCAAATCCTTTTGTTTACCTCATCAATGAAATCTAATTTTGCACATCTTCATAACATTTTTTAGTGAACTTTCCTTTTTATTATTGTGAATTCTTACATCCTCTTCAAGTAATTTTTTTATGTAAAACTTTTTCAAATTTAATGGAATGATTATCTATTTTACCCTATTTTTCAACCTTCCCACTAACACTCCTAAAGGAACTATCCACCAAGGATGATATGGTAGTACCACACAACGAGGACCGTTCATGATCATTGGCTCTTCTCTCTCACTGTTTAGCTACCAAGAGGGGTGGATGTTAGTTTTTCCGAGGATGCTTACTTCTCTTATCATGAACACAAAATTTTATAAAAGATTGTAACTTCATACACTTGGGCACTCAGACTATGTTTTTTTCATTTGAGTCAATTTGTATGTCAATTAATAATCCCATACCTTCCCAATATTTTGTAAGAAACTTGTTTCTCCTCTTCTTCACTTGAGGATGAGTTTTCTTTTAGTAGTGGGGGTATGATGAGTCATGTTATGACATACTCCAATATCGAATACTTGATATCAAAGCTATGACATCAAATACCCAATGTTAAAGCCTAGGATGCGATGTTGAATATCTAATATCATGGGGTATGCACCAGCCTATAAATACAATGCTTCGGCTCACGATTCTCATATAGTTTTTTATAGTTTTTGCATAGAGTAACAAAGCTCTTGTAGTTTGTTTTCCTTAGAGTTAGAATATTTTCTGAGTGCCCACAATAGGAGTCTAAGTATGTACAGATCTTTGTTCAAACACTATGTGACAGGAATAAAAACAAACCCTTTTGATAATCCTTGCAGCACGAAAAATAGATTAATGTTTCTTTTAATGCACTTTACTTTAATGCATTTAAATTAAGTAATTAATTTCTAGTTGTTAATGTACATAACCACAACCACTTCGAGCATACATATAGTGTTTGGTAACCTAGAAATGTTTAATGTTTGGTAGCCCAGCAATGCTATATGTGTTCAGGATGTATCCAGGAAAGTGCGATAGGTACTTTTGTTAAGCTACCTAGGTAGTGAATGAATTAGATCTTAAATTACTCTACCTTTCATTCTTGTTGTAGGTGACTAAACTTATAAAACATAAAATGAGAAGAATCATATACCTAAATTACACTTAAACCATACCCTTGAGTTTCACAAGTGTAGTTGGGAAGATAACAAATGTTCTTAATGCCCATTTCACTTCCCATAGGAACTAGTGCATTGGAGAATTATAGGTCCATAGAATTTGATCAAATCATGNCCTCATTTTATGTTAATGTTGTTAACCAATAGTAGAGACACATTCTCCCCACAAATTATGATTTCACCACCCTCATATAGTAAGTGAATATCCTAAAGTATAGGATATGAAACTACTCAAAGCTTAGCCAACCATGGTCTCCCTAGGATCAAGTTAAACCTAGGTGTCTCTTCAACTACTAGGAAGTTGGTAGATGTGAGAAACTATTCCCTAGCTATGAGATCCAAGGAGATAGAACCTCAAACTACTACTTGTAATCCACTAAATGACTTAATCATATAGGTAAAGGTTTCTTAGATGTTTTTTGTCATGTCTAGTTTCTTAACAATAGTAAACTATACCATATTAGTTGTAGCCCTGTCATCTACATGGACATGATGAACCTTATACTTTCCAACACATATAGTAATGAGGTGAGGGGTAGATAGAACTTCTTCATTCCATGGGTTAACCTTTACTTCATTATCATAAAATTTGAGCATGGGTTAATTTTTTTCCTCACTAAGTGAAGCTTGCTCAATGATAAAGTGGATAGACTCCTTGTTGGTAAGCATGTCTCCTCACATAGAAATACAAGTTAACACTTGAGCTAGTTCTCCTCTGTAAGTAGGATAAGTCATGACCAGATCGTATTAGCTCAATGACATGTTCGTATGTTTGAGAGATCATTTGGATTATTCCATTGTTACATGGAAATTCTTTTCCTTGGTGTTTAATGTTTCAGCCTTGCTAGTTTTAATCTCCTCCATCCTTCATAGGATTTTTGGCTCAGTTTTCAAAGTATGTGTATTGGGCCCCTTGTCCATGGGTGTTTGGCTCTAAGCCTTTTATTGTTTACTACCTTTAGTGGACATCTTTATTGGTTTGACAATAGGTTATTTTTGTTACCATTATAGTGATGATCTCTTGCTAAATATTGAGTTATTTGCCACTATAGGTAAGCCTTGGTCACAAGATTTTACAAGTTTACTTGTAGATAGTAGAGGCACCCTAATAATGATAGGTTCCCTAACCTTATAGGGATTAATAGTATGTTTTTGGATTGTGATGTTGACACCATTAAAGGAGAAATGCACTCTTCAGGGGTTGAAGGTGGTGGTATTCATATAGGCTTTAGATTTTGGGACTAAGTACTATCTGGCAATACCTTGATGACAAACAATTCCTGTCAAGCCTAAAGTACTTTGGTAGTTTTGGATTGTCTTCAGTTATTATTATTGGATCTCTTCCTATGTCATAAAGATAATCATGATATTGAACTTTTGATATGTCAAAAATTTAAGGGAAATGGAGTATAAGGATGTTTGTGTGATTGTTGTGTTTACAGGAGTAAGAGCAAAGGACTCAAGGACTCACAAGAAAAGTTGGAATCAAAAGAACTCAAGGGAGCATGGACAAATACGAAGAGATTAAGCGAAATGTTTCTTATTTTGTTAAAGATAATTTCTAGATGTTTTTGGCATATTTCATAGTGTTTTTGGATCATTTTGATGAGTCTAGGAGGTTATAAGGTCTATGGGAACTTGTTTGGAGGCATCCAGAAGCTCTTAGCATCAAAAAAAGTAGTTTAATTTTTGGCCCCTATAGAAGAGACGTATTTTCAATTCCAAAGACATCTTCCAAAAACAGCAAATGCCTTTCTAGTGAGAAAAATGTTTTTCATGAAAAGAATACATCTTTCTAGAATGAAGGCCTAATGCAAAAAGACATCTCAGTCTCGAAGAAGATGTCTCTAGTGATTGTTAGTTAGTCGTTATACATGTTCCAAGATGAATTCGAAAACATAATGGCTATAAGAAGACTTCATTCTCATTGGAAAATGTGCAAGCTTTGGTACTATCAATTGTAAATTATTTGGCAATCATTGTAATCATTGTTGTTCATCATTATACTATCTTTTGTTTATTGAATTTGGTCAATGTAAGCTATACCTCAAAGTACAAAGATCAGAAAACTTAGTTGCATTCATTCCTTGTGATTGTAGTCCTCTTTTATTACCCTGCAAGGTTGATGTGCTTCTTGCAAGAAGGCATCTTGCTTGAACTTGTCAAGATCCTATGGGATTAAGTGTTGGTGTACTGCCATAATACTCCGAGGTAGAGCTCAAGTTGTAAAGGTGGTGGGATCCCTGAAACCACATTCTAAGCTTGTCAAGACCTTGTGGGGTTGTGTGGATTTATAGTGTCAAATCACTCTGGAGCAAAGTGTAGATCTTGTATAGGATGTGATACCCTTCAAACCACATTTTGGAAGGAACAAAGTCTAGATTGTGGAATAGGCAATGATATAGACTAAAAGGGTCTTATAACTACCATTGTAGGAGGGTTAAACATGGAGAACAAGATTTGCACTAGGACATGAGAAACAAAGAGGTTGTTGGAAACAAATGGATTATGTGATACACATGGAATTTACATTCCAAAAGAAGGATCATCCAAAACTGAAACAAGTTGGCATGTGGAGGGAATTACTAGTGAAGGTTGAGGCACAATAGTGAAGGGTGTGGAGGAAAATAATGAAGTGAACAATGAAATGGATTGGGAACTTGAGCTTGTGAAGGTCATAAGAGGATTTTGGTTCACTGCTAAAATGGAAGGCACAAAGTTAAGCATGATCACCTCTAGGATAGATCATTGAAAAAGATCCCCTATGAATGTATCTAGCTCGCAAGCTACTCTAAACTTGTCTTAATCCTCTGGGTGGGATCCTAAACTAGCATTTTCACTAATTTCACCATCATCCTCTACACTTACCAACTATGCTAACAAGTGCATGTAAGCCTTAGATAATCCAATGTGGTCATATGGGGAAGGGATGTATTCCTTTCCATCCTTGTAGGTTAATTCATAGTGATGCTTAGAGTCAAATGCTTTGGGTGAGATGTGTAAGCCTATTTGAATTTTTACACATATAAAGTTGTAGTACTATTCATCAATTTTTACATACATCGAGCAAAGTCCTAATTACTTAAGAAACTCCCTACACTCCACTATGGTTGGGTTCTTAGAAACATATACAAGAGCAGATTCTTGGTTTGAGGCCATGGAAACAATGCTGTACTATAGAATGGTAGAAGAAAAATGTATAAGATAGGGTAAATCACCTAATTAGTTAAGGTGGTAAAGGTTCTTTAGGATTTTAGCATTTTACATGATGGATTTTAGGAAAGTTCAATGCACTTTGAAAAAGTTGGTAGAGAATAAGACTAATTATGAGCTCGCATGATGGTTTTCTCAACTGACACAATGGATTTTATGGCCCACATGATGGTTTTCAGCCCACAAAATGGACTTTCTGCCTACACAATGGGTTTTTAGCCCACATGATGGGCTTTCAAGAAAATCTAAGGTAGACGTTAAAGCTATAAATGAAGGTGAACACAAGGCCACATGATGGGTTTTTTGTCCATATGATGGATTTTCAGACCACATGATGGACTCAGCAAGAAGCTCTTATGTAGTGAAGTAAGTCATGTAATCAATAATTTATGACTTTTGTATTAAGTTAATAGCCATTTTTATTCTTGTAAATAAATTTTTATCAAGAAATTGGTCGGATAATGCTTCATCTTGTTCTTGCAATTTCCATCTTAGTCTTAACAAATGATCAACTACAACATTTTTAGTTCCCTTTTTTCTATCATGGTAATGTCAAAATTCTATAATATCACAAGGCAACATATCACCATGGGACTGACCACTGGTTTATTCAATAGAAATTTGACAGTATTGTGATCCATGTGGGTATAAATAGGGTACCTAAGCACATAATGTTTGAATTTCTCTAATGCATGCATCATGGACATAAGCTCCTTTTCTAGTAGTGGTGTAATTAAGTTATGCATTAGTGATGCTTCAACTAGTGCAATGTATGTAATATCATCTTTTTTATCATCAAGCTAACTGAGCACTACTTCCAGTGCATATTTTGAAGCATCTATCGTAATGTGGAAGGGATTTGAGCAATCTAGAACTCAAAGGATTGGTGTTTTGATTAGCTCTATTTTAATATCTCAAATTCCTTCTCACATTGTTCTGTGCATTAGAATGATGCACTTTTCTTTGATAGTTCTACTAGCGACTTCGTAATCTTTGAAAAATAAACCCTTTGTAATATCTTGTATGACCAAGGAATGATTTGACATCCTTAACAATTTGTGGTCACTAAGTGATATTTTGAATGACTCTTATCTTATCAAGATCTTCTTTTATTCCTTTTTAAGATATTTCTTGTCCTAAAAGAATACCATCTTGGACCAATAAATGGTTTTCCTTCTAATTGAGCTTTAGACTAGTTTCAACACATCTTTTGAAAACCTGCTTTAGTCGATCCAAAGCTTGTTTGAAGTCTAGCCCATATGTGGAAAAGTCATGCATGAATGCTTCCACTCCATTGCCAATCTATTTTTGGAAGATACTCAATACAAGTCTTTGAAAGATAGTGAGAGCATTACATAAGCCAAAAGACATTTGCTTATAGGCAAACATTCCTAATGCACTAGTGAATGTAGTCATCTCTTGATCTT
>MNCI01020224.1:0-18463 GCA_015680685.1 Gnetum montanum | reverse complement strand
AAAGTCTCAAAGGATGAAAAGGGTGTGACTTCAAGGGGATTCAATGCATTTGTGCTGGCCATTCTCTTGGGTGCTTGGATGCTTTTTTCTTAGGTTTTCTTCCATTTTAGCATGTTCAAGAATTAAGAAGCTAAGTGAATAAAAATAAGTCTTTGCATGGTGTGGTTCTCATGCAAAAGACACAGAGAGAGAGAGAGAGAGAGAGAGAGAAGAAAGGAGAAAAGTGAGAATTCAAAGCACACTCCTTAGACATAATAAAGCAATATGGGCTATACGCATTGGTTATGAAACTGGAAAGAAATGCTACCCATGCCTGAAGGTTCCCTCTAACTAAGGCCCTTTCTCACTTCCTGCTTCTCCATCTTGCTCTCCTAGGGATGGTGGTCACTCTTTGTGAAGGCATTCTTGTTGGTTCAAGAGGATGGATTGGCTAGGTGTATTGATGCAAGGTCACTGAATGTGGTTGGTTTAAGTCTAGATTTGGGGTGAAGTTCTACTCAATCATCTTAACCATGAAATACACAAGGGGCTTTAAACAACCTTGTTCTTGGGATTCCATTCCATTCTCTCCTCTCCATCTTTCTTCCCATTTTTTTTTCGGAAAAGGTCGAGAGAATATATTCCAACAAAAATTTGAGCTACACAGGCAGGTAGCGCGGACTAGAAACCGCTGGCCCCACACCAACCAAGATACAAATTGCCGGAAGACGGCAAAGACCCACCCGAAGGGCCAAACCCTCCCCCGTCGCAGGCATCCCCGCACGCAGGCAGGCACCTGTGCACCATAAACCCGGCTGGCAAACGTTACAATTTCACGCCAGCCAAAAGCAAAAACAGAAAGACCCCCCCGCACTCAACGCCGAGTCCCCATGTCCGAAAGCCGCCCCCGCAGTACCAGCAGGAGCCAGCAGAAACAACTACCCGCTGGGCTGCTGCAGGCCAACCTGTCCATGCTCTGCCCTCCCTGCAGCTAGGCGACGCCGATTCTCTGCAATCAGCTGGGCGATTCCCGACCTGCAATTCTGAAGGATGCCCTCAAACCAGGGATGTGATGGATGAGGACGAGGGATTGATGTCAGATTCTTTGGGTTGCTGGACGTGGTGGCTGGTGGGTCTTTCACCTGAGGCGACCTTGGACGATGCTGATCCTGATCAGTGTCCGGGCATCGGGTATTCTGCATCATGTTAGCCCCCGAGGCAGTAGAAATGCCACTTGCTTGTCCCGTGGCGCCCGCTGCCGACCCATCTGGGATGTGGGTCTGTCTTCTACTGGGCCCCGTAGTCGTAGGTGGGTGAGCGCCCCTCGCAGGTTCCACCACCCTTCTGGGCCAGTCCGTATAGGTGCTCCCGTCCTTTGCGATCAGAATCTCCTTCCAAAGTTTCCTGAACCTGGTGCATAACTTAGCCGGGGGGGGCATGCCACATCTTTGAAGACAGAAGCATTTAGAGCTTTCCACAGAATCCAAAGTGCGGTGAGGGTCGGCGAGTTACCAGAGATCGTGATGGGGTGCAATCCACATGTGTGCCAAAATTGACAGATGACGGGACATTCCTGCATAAAATGCTTCAGTGTCTCAGCAGTATGATTGCACAGGGGCAATGAGGACTAATCCCCAGGCCTCTGTCCTGCAGGAACACCCGGACGGGAAGGGCCTTTTGAAGAATCAGCCACCCAAACACCTTGATCTTCTCTGGTATTGACCCCCGCCAGAGCAGCCGCCAGCGAGGGTCCGATGGGAACCGCGCCCTGAGATACTGTCGTGGATGAAGGGGTTTGTCAGCGCCCCCCATCACCACCACATGTGCACATAGATGCTTCCAAACAAGAGACTCCGAGCCAGTTGCCCTCCAGGGCCAATATTTCCACCGCAAAAGTTGTGCCCAGGTGGAGGGGTCCTCCTGCGTGGTGGAGAGCCTCCACACCAGGCGCTGCCGTCCTAACGCAACTTCCTCCACGAAGGGGAGAATGCCAACCCCCCGGCCTCGCGAGGTCACGCAGTGGTAGCCCAGTCCACCAGGTGCATCTTCTTCCCCCCCTTCCCGCCAGACCACACGAAGTGGCACAGGATCGCGTCAATCTTAGAGACGACACCGGCCGGCAGGGCGGTGATTGAAGCCCCAAATCTAGCCATTGCCCCTAGCACCACGCTCGCCAGCACGAACTTTCCTTTCCGAGAGAGGAATTGGTTCGTCCAATGGGCCGTGCACTGCTGAATGCGCATCAGTAAGGCCTGCCAGGTTTGTCTTCGATGCCAGTTGTGGATGGGGATGCCCAAATATTGATCCGCCTCTGCACCTGGCTGAATCCCCAGGATTTGAATAATTCTGCTGCGCACCGCCGGGTGCGTGTGTGTGAAGTAAAGCATNATAATTCTGCTGCGCACCGCCGGGTGCGTGTGTGTGAAGTAAAGCATGGACTTCTTCCCATTTCCACCTCATTGCTAGTTTTATCATTAGTCTATTTTGGATTTATGCATTGGTTTTCTTTGGTGAATTCTTGTTGGTAAGTTTTTAATTATTGCTTCCAAATGACATTCCTAGAGCCTACGGACTCTTTGGATTGTGGGTTTGTTAGGGCATAAAAGGCATGTGCCTGCTTTGGAAAGGACCCACTGGCATCCTTTTTTGGTGCAATTTTTAAGTTCTTTTCCTTAAACATTTCCTGCAATTAATCATTTCTTGTTTCATCCCCATCCATGACATCGATTTTATTGGCATTACCATTATTATTTTTCCCATCTTTCTTGTTCCTCATATTTTTCCATCTTATAGCTATCGGAGGTTCACTCTTAGTCATGGGGGCCCTGGCACAAATTTTTTAATTTTCTCCATTTTACTATTTTCCTAACCCCTACACCTTGGATAGTCACCAGTGATAAATCTCCGAACCAATTTTTGCCATAACCACAACTTAGCCAATGTGCTTCATATCGAGGCAAGGTATCAACTGCATTGTGATTTATCTATCCTTGCTCATTTGTGACTGTGTTGCGTGTGCAGATGGTGATCATACAAACAATGAATTGGACTTGGATGAAGCACTCAAGATGGGCTAGAACTTTAGCATTTACGAAAGGAGCAAGTCTAGTGGCATGGCTATGGATAAATAACAAAAGGTGCAATCTTAGCATTGGCAGCAACATGCTTTATTTTCTTTCTCTCTCTTTCTCTACAAGCTACCAAATAAAGGCTTGGATGTCATTTATGTACAAGTGTTCACCACAATGGTCATGAATACTAATGTTGTAATATGCTTATTGATCCATTCACTGGGCACATTGAGTCTGTCATCCCATTCCACTATCAGTTGTCAGTTAGTTAATAATCCCATACCTTCCCAATATTTTGTAAAGAACTTGTTTCTTTTTTTCTATAATTGAGGATGAGTTTTCATTCAATCATGGGGGTATGATGAGAGTAGTTACTCTAATTATTAGAGTGGTTACTCTAGCAATTACTCTAGTGGTTACTTTAGCAGTTATTCTAATTATTAGAGTGGTTACTCTTCTAAGTCTTCATCCTCCATAATTTGATTGACTTGCTTACCTTTATCTTTCCAAATTCAACCATTTCATATCCATTATGCTCTTTTAAAGGTGAGAAGATGAAGTTAACCTTCTAGTATACTACATATCTCATCCTTTCTTAGACTATGAGACTAGGTACTTTGATATTAAAAAGTAGAGACACTATCTTCTCAATGCTAAGGTCATTATTATTTGTAAGGATAACATCCTTAAAGTCGTTAGTAATAATCCTTCCAAAAATCATTACTTAGCTCATTGGAAGACCTTCCTCATTTAGTTTGACCTTTGTTTTCTATCTCAATACTCAATCAAAGGTTAATTCATAGTTAATCTCATCTCTTATTTTAAAATAACTAATGTTGTTCATAACTTATACATTGATGTGAAGGATTTGGATGTTCTTTATTTTGATGGAGCACATACTTTCTTTAGACCTAGTGTAGCTTGCATCCTTAGTCTTTACACTATGTAGGCTCTTTTTTGGACTTACAAGCTTGACTTTTCTTACATCAATAATATAGTTAAATACATGTTCTAACATTATGTCTTTTTCTAACTTTAAAAAATTCGGTCAAAACTATTACTATTTATGGTTACTCTCAACTCATATTAATTTACATTAATTATGATTATGATTATATGGCTTCCCACTTAGTTTCTTACTTATAAATGGCTAAGGAACTAGTCTTTTTCTTCTCTACTCATACATTGAGCCACATTACCTATTTAAAAAACATGCTAGTTGATGCATTGATAACCTTTTCCATCCATGGTGATCAACTCATGTAGTTAATTTTCTTGATATCTGTCACACAATATCCTAATGTCTTGATAAATACTATTAGAATATATGATGATAATTAGTAATATGCTAATATTTTTTATTATCTCACTACTAATAAAACTCTTATTTATCTTATACCTACTTAAAACGGTGCTTTGTAAAAACATAGTCAACATTTTTGATTAGTGAATCTTAATATTCTTTGTTGAGTTTCTTATATGGGTGTTCTTCTCTGTTAACTTAGTTTTGTGGAATCTAAGATAGTCCTTGATCAAGTTCACTTAGAAGTTTATAGCAGATATATAGATTCATGATTCCTAGTTGCTTGCATCATTTCTTTAGGGTATTTGCAGCCAACCTTAGCCAAAGATATCTATCACCTAATCAAGATATGTAATACCTACTAAAGGCATGTTTCTCTAATCTATGTTCCTTCATATAAGGTTTAGATCTTATTGGTGGTATTAGCCCTCCTTCATCCATTGGGCATCAATTTATTCTAATTACTATGGAATACTTTACTAAGTGGGTTAAGGCTATTCCTTTTCATTCCATGAAATCCCACTTCATCTATCACTTTATCCATAATTAAATCATAATCTACATTGGTGTGCCTCTCAAAATTATAACTAGCTGTAGATCTTACTTCAAAAGTAAGAAGGTAGTTGATTTCTATTTCATCTACTACATTACTTAATCCTTTTTTTCATCCTACTATCCTTAGTCTAATGGTAAGGTAGAGTCTATTAATAAAACTCTAATTCATTTTCTTCATACCATGTTCAATAAAACCCAAACCAATTGGTACACATAATTATCCTATGCCTTCTAGGTCTATCGTACTACTTTTCATACAAATATTGATAGTACTCCATAGTTTCTAATCTATGGTTGAGAGGTAATCTTTCTAGTTGAGCTTCATATCCAATCTCTCTTTGTTGCTTTGCATAATTGGTGTTTAGATCAAAACAATAATAACATGTGATGCATTGAGTTAGATCTTCTTGAAGAACATCAATAAGCTTCTCTCCAACGTCTCTAGGAATATCAAGCAAATATTCAACATTGTAACTCCAAACACATCTGAATTAGAGAGATTCATGAAGGTGATCTAGTTCTTTACCAGTTTCTAAATTCCATTGATATATAGTTCTTTTCCACTTGGTAGGGTTCTTTTTTGGTAGTTTAGTCTCTACAAAATGGTGTCTACATTCTATTTGATATGGAAGGACATTGGTGTTTAGATCCTGTTAACAAAATATTTTGGAAGTACTACTACATGTAACCAATTTATAACATTAAACCTATTGACTGTTCAAGACCAAATAAGTGTTCTCCTAGTGATAGTTTTCTCTTTACCATCTTTTCTCTACTACGATGAAATACATACTATGTCGAGATAATATGTTTACTCTAAACCATGTTTTTCTTTCATCATTTTGCTCACTATATCCCCTCTTGATCTCATGGTTTACTATTTTTCTAACTATTTTCTTGATATGTTCCTCTACTTTCTATTGCATGCAACTCTATGTGCTTAGCATAATTAGTATGATTTTGAGTGACTGAATATCTCATTACTTCATGTGAGGGTATGATTAAGCATATTATTGAGTTGGATAGGGAGGGGTTACTTCATCAGTATATTAGCCATGTGCCACTGCTGTGACATAGCACCATCCTCATGATAGGTGTATGGATGATATTCTCTTTTTTTGTCTTACTTTTTTGCTTCATATTTTTGCATGCTATTATGTCTACTAACCTATGCTATATTTCACATCTTTTTCTCTCATTTCCTCTTCTCATCTATTTCCATTTCTCTCTATATTCAACATTAATGAGGCTAAATGACTATTTATTCCTTGAGATAGTGAAGAAGTGTTGATTATAGAATGATGTAAGGAGTGTAAAATCTACATATGAGTGAGGTAATAGAGAGGTTAGCTTTAAGGATCTAGCCATGTCTCACTTTTGTTACATAGCCTTCTACTGTTGGTATATTGGAAATTTTCTTAATATGCTTTTTCCTATTTTATTACTCTCTCTATTTTGCTTTTTTCTATCTTCCTTTCTTTCTCTGTTCCTTTCTATTTTTATGCTCTATATTGGTGAGGTAAAATGAGTGTATATGCTTTAGTCTAGTGTGGGTGTGATTAAAAGAATTAAGTGGGTTATGGAATTATATATCTGGATTTTTTGTGTGCTTCTTGGAATCCAACCATGCCCCACTTTTGTAGCATAGCGCTCCATCCTAGGTGTATTTGTGAAGTCCCAAAATTTCTTCCCTATCATATTTCTTTTTCTAATCCTCTTGGAGGTACCTACTAGCTCATGTCTTTTCTTGATGGATTCTCCTTCAGATCTTTAATAGAATTTATTAATTGGGAATAATCTTGTATCTACTTTAGCTTTTTCTTCATAAGTCAAAGTTTTGGATACATTATGTGGCCTTTTCATCTTCAGCAATCTAGATTCAACATCCTGTGGCATCTATAACATAGTTTCTAGATCTTTATCTTTAGCTAGCCAAAAGTAACATTTTTCATCATCAGTAGTATCATTTTGGCTCTTCATCTATGACTTTTAGTTTCAACATCTGACGTTGGCTTGAGCATTGATTCTATCTCTAGCTTTTGGTGTTCAACATTAATCTCACTTTTCACATTAAATGCCAAATTTCAGTTTTGTAGCATACTAGCTCTTCAATATTTAGCATCCATTCTACATTCAATGTTTAATGTTAATTTTCATATCAATTTATCTACACATCAATTATCCTATCTAGAACCTTTTAGAATCTTATGGAAGATTCTATGGATACTAATGCATCATTTCCTTATGATCTATGAGGGTTGATCTATAAATAGGAGGATACCCCTAAATAGAAAGCAGTTTTCTTTTGGAGGTTGCAATTTTCACTTTTAGCTAGTGCTTTTTTTTACTATTCAACTCTCTATCTTTGCTATACAATATAGTTATCCTTCATTATGATCAACAATTTGAAAACCCCATTCCAAAGACTTTGCCTCTATGTAGAATAACTACTCTCCCTCTAGAGATATTAGATTCTGTAATTTCTCTTCTCCTTCCCTAATGACTCATTGTATCTCCTTTGCGCTATCCTCATAACACACAAAGAATTACTTAGAATTAGTTCAACACATTGGTTTGATCCATCCATCTACTTGGTTAGTTGCCAAATCTGCAAATGTTCTTGTCAAATCTACATTAGGTGCATGTATTACAGAAAGAACATGATGAAAAAACCCATCAGACATCTTTAATCCATGGTACACATCCTAGAATATCTTTAGTATATTCCAATCCTTTGATTTCTCTTGTAATTTGGATATGCCGATTTTACTTTTTTCTATTTCTGGTATTGTTGAAATATGCTTTAGATCTGTTTTTTTTTTTTTTTGTTTTTTTGTGTGTGTGTTTTCCCTCTTGGATTTATTGCATTAATAGAATAGATTTGCTTTGTTTCGCATGCTATTTTCAAACACTTTTATTTCCAATCATATGCTAATTCTTTTTCACATTATATAACAGACCATTTCTTTTCTCTCTAGGTTATATGCCTTTTCTACATTTTCCACACATTTCCCCCTTTATGTCTCTCATCTATTCCATGTATGCACATTTCTCTTTCTACTTAATATGCACTAATATTTGGAAAAAATGTTTAGCTTAGATTGTTGGATTTTTCAGTGATATGAAACTCTCCTTTTGATATGAGGAAAATTAGANGGAAAGTAAATCTAATCTAAGTCAAAGTGCTACAATGAATAAGAATCAATCTTGATCTTATTTTTGTTCATAGAATATGTCCAGGTACATTGCCACTCGAATAAAACTCCATACAACCAACTTAGATCCACTTTGTGGGCACTCATTGATTGTTCTGTTAGATTATAGAATAAAACTACAAGAGTTTAACTACTCTATTGACAAAACCATGAGAAACTAATGTAAAACTATTGCCCAAACCATGTGTCCAAGCACTATATTTATAGGCTGGCCCATACCCCTTGATATTGGATATCCAATAACACATCTAGAAGCCTAATATTGGGTGTTCAATATCAGAGCTCCAATATTGTACATCCAATATTAGAGCCAAGAAAATCATGACTCATTATACCCCCATGATTGAATGAAAACTCATCCTTAAGTTAAACAAAATGAGGAACAAGTTCCTTACAAAATATTGGGAATGTATGGGATTATTGACTGATATGCAAACTACTGACTGACTCTAAGTAATGCATTATAAAATTTTATTTGAGTGGATGCATACAAAATGATAGAGTGACAAAAAGATTGGATAAACATTGAAGATTAGAAAATTTGTAGAGGTCTTTAAAAATCTGTTGAAGATGATTCTTCTTGTTCTTGCTAGCAGTGGAAAACTTTTAACCTTGATTATTATGTCAATACTTTTCTAGTTATGTAGAACATTCTTGAAGGGTGGACTAAAATTTCTTCTCATTGCCCCATGGATCTAGCAAGCATGCAAATTTTGAGCTACTATCTTGTATGTGCTATGATTTGCCCATGGTCATATCCTCCGTTGTTCTTCTCTTGGCTTTGTTTTCGTGCTTGGCAAAAGACCTTCTTCCTTAGGTGTTTCTTTTAGCATCACGTGCAGTCACCAAAGGATCAAAATTAATTGTGATAAATTTTCCTTAATAATTAACCCTTTTCGGATCCCTTAGTTTTCTTTTAAGCGTAAGGTGATTACAACATACTATGCCCAAGGCTATGAGGTAACTAAAATCATCAAGTTGTTCACATTATTTTGATCAATTACTATTAGCTACCATGATGTTCAAAAATAGGATGTTGGAAAATTTTAAAGCAGACATTCCTAGCCCCCATGACTAATAAGTGTAACTCCAGAAGCACATAGGTTTTTAAATAATTAAAACCAAATTTCTAATTTAGAAGATGACCAAGAAATATTAATGGATATGAAAATAGAAAAGTAGGAAAAATTAATGAAACAAATAAGAAGTAGTTCCAAAACCATGCATAAATTCAGAGAAACTATCATTGATGTTTTGGAAGATGTGAAGGCTAGTTTAAAGCCATGATCAACAAAAGTTATGCAAGTGGGTCCTCCCTAAATTAGGCTCTTGCCATAATGCCCTTGCATAACCACTTCTATAGATGTCCATGGGCACTTGAGAAGTTAAATTTAGACCATGCCTTTGTTCCAAACAACACATAACTATTGTGATTAGGATGTTGCACTATACTACACAAAACCAAAAGGATAATAATCACATGTAGCAATGAGGTAAATAATGGAATGAGAAGAGATTGCAAAGATCAAGATGTAAGGTACTTAACCATGTCCACAATAGGTTCTTATGACAAGTGATTAAAATGATCAACATACCTATCCATCCAAGTTCAGACCAAGTCCATACCATGAATAGTGACCTCACATTGATGTGTTCTATCTTGGCAATCACCATGAGTCTAAATCACCTCAAAGAACAATCATCACTCCAAAAAAAGAAGAAAAGAGAAGGAAGGAAGGGCCTTAGTTAGGGGGGTGCCTTCAGGCATGGGTAACATGTCTTTCTAGTGTCATAACTAGTGCTTGTAGTCCATTATTATATCTAAGGGGTGTGCTTTGAATTCCCATCATAGTTTATTAAATTTTTTTTCCACTTATTTTTTTCCTTTTTTTTTGTTTTATTTTTTTGGATAGGAACCACACCATGCAAAGACATAGCATCCTTTTTATTGGTCAATGGGGAAGTGACAATACATTCCAAGAGGAGTCATAAACCACATGAAGGAAGTTAAGAAGAAAACCCAACAAGTTCCCTTGAGGTCACACCCTTTGCCATTCCCACTTGGTCATTCCCTCTTTCTTTAAGGTACAATGATCATTGATTACTTTTAGTTTCATAAAAGAAGATCCAAATTGTTTTCATGAAAAGGACCTTTTATTCAGAGAATTGGAGGGATGGATGAGGTGGTCTCACTACTTTATACAATTACTTACCCAATCATCTTGATATCATAGCATAAAAAATCCAACACATAGTGTTGACTTGTGCATCATGACTTGGCAATTTTATTAATAAAAAGATAATATACATTCATAAAACATAAAAAGAATGACTCAAGAAAAGAGAAAAATATAAAGAAAAGAAAATTATTAAGAAATGAAAAACATATGAAGAATCAAAAAATTCTAGAATCGATAAGCAAATCAATTACTTCTATGCATCATTGAAATAGTTTTATATTCTCATTTTCAAGCCACTAGGTGTCTTCTAGTTTAGTGGCTACTACATAGACTGGGTTTTGCTCACACACTTACAACTGAACTTTATGGTGGGCTGGTATAGGGGTTATGTTAATATTTTGAACTCCTAGCCCACAACTACATCCTTTATCATTATTAGTGATGCATGGGTTCTTCTATCTCTCCACAATGATAGGTTTATCATTTATGTCTTGTGTTGGAGTGGTGATAGTTGCTAGCTTTTGTGTATGATTAGGAGACATCATTTTTGTAAGAAAGGTTGTTGCATCAAATTGGCCTTGTGCTGGTTCAGGTGATGTAGTAGGTCAATGAATGTTTTGCCTCAACTTACGACCTTTCCTCTAAAAGGGACACTTTTGACGTTATGGTTGAGATCTACTAGCATTATCATTTACATGAGTGTTGACAACATAAGTCGCATTCTCTCGTTGATGTTATGATGCTGAACCTTCCTATGTTGTTGGAGGTGACATATGGTGAAAGTGAGAATGAAAATATTGAGGATATAATGAAAGGTAAGAGGTGTGAGATTGTGATCTTGTATAAGATGTTGCAGGATAATGATATTTTGGAGAGTGGCAACAATTATTTGAAGTAGAGGAAGTAAAACTAGTTGGTAAAACAAGCTGTTGAACATAATATCCATATGGGTTCAGTTGGTAGGAAGGATAGGGCTAGTTTGGTGGTGGCCTCCCCCATGATTGTGGTTGTTGCAACCACAATTGATGTGAGTGTTGAGGGTGGTAATAAGTCCCCCTAGGATAGTAGTATTGGTTTTGGGGTTATCTAAAATTATTGCACATAAGAGGAAATATCCTAGGCATTTACTTCTATACAAAATTCAAATTTAATGCCCTTGTCCATTACTCATGTAGATGCAACAAGACTAGGAAATGGCCCTTTGGATTGTCATATATGCAAATGTCACATCCATTATCTTCATCTATGGTTGAGTCTATAGCCTTACTTTCTTCAACCATTTTTCCTAGTTGTCGATAAGTGTTCCTAGCTATTTCTTGGTTCTTTTTCCTCCTTCTGTTGGATCACTTGATTTGCTTTGTATCAATTTCTCCTCTATGGTTTCTATGCAAGTTTTAAATTTCTCATTCATCCCTTCCAACATCTTGCCTAGCTTTACTTCAAGCTCATTCATAAAATTTTTTATTGACAAGGTTGGTTGTGAAATTATCTCATCGAGAGTTACCTCTTTTTCCCCATCATGGATTTGGATCCTTTTCTTTTGAAGAGTTGGATCCTAGTTATTTCCCTCTACATTGTCCCATTTTCATAGCTCTTCTTGTTCTTTTTCCACACACTCAATTAGCTCTCTGATCTAATGGGCTTGGAGCTTGTATAATTACCCTAGGGCATACATCCCAAGGGTTTCCCTTATTTTATTACGAAGTCCATCTATGATGTGGAAAAGTTGCCTCTCCTTGGAGAAACCATGGCCTAGGCATCTATGTAGTAGCAAATAATATCTATCTAAGGCCACATCCAAGGGCTCATGATTTTCTTGCTTCCACTCTTGGATTTATCTCCTCAAGTTGGACACCCTCACATAGGTTTCATATTTTTCATTGAAAAGTTCTAGCATTGTGAACTACTGGTGAATGGAACTTGGTTCCAATGATCTATACCAACTTTCTACCACATCAATTAGTGTCCTAGAAAAGATCTTAAGCTTTTGCCATCCATTCTCAATGTTGTACAAGACATGCATCATGGAAGGCTTGTATATGATGTTGTGGATCTGAGTTGTAGCCTCACACAAATTTAGGGATATTATTTATATCAAGCCTAGGTAAGCAAATATCCCTACGATGCCTGTGAGGTATCTTAACTTTCTTCATGATTTGCATTAAGCTCTTAATGGCCAACAAGGATTCATCATCATTAGACATGTTGTGATGAAAATTTCTATTTCTATTCATTTGATTGTGACGATATTATCTATGCTCATTGTGGTGCCTTTGATTTTTCCCTTGGGTTTGATTTCTATCTTTGTCTTGACCTTGTAGTAGAGCTCTATCTTTATACCTATGTTCATCTTCATCAAAACTAGACATTGAAGAGGAATAGGACGATGAGGAACTAGAAGAATCGCCATGGCTTCTATAGTTCTCCCCATAGTACCTTAATTTATCTTCTGTAGGTTTAGAGGAGGTCCTAGGCCTTGAGGCCCTCCTTGATCTAGGACTTACTCCATCTCCTCTAGAATTTTCTGCACTGGTTGAATGTAGTCTTTGAGCATAGTAAGGGTCTAAATGAGCATAGGAAACCCTTGTTTAAGGTTCTTCACTCTAATTTTCCTTAGTATATATCCTATCATTTCTCCTATGAATGTTCTCATCATACAATGCATTATTGTTCATGGGTGAAGAAGACACGGTTTTTTCTAATAATGTGCGTGATTTAAAATATTAATATTTTCTAAGAGATAGATCATTAATACCTTTATAGCGATCGTGTATAATATAACTAATCTAGATAACTAGCACCATCCCTAGCAATGGTACCAATGATGAGTGATGAGGTACCCTTATGCCCAACCATAAAAATCACAAGCATTCACACATGATCTATTCAAATTCCATGGATGTGACTAGTTGTGGCATCTAGATCTCTATGCCTTGATTGCAGTTTTCTGTCTTCCCACTTGGACTAGTGGTAGCTTTGTCACATATGGTTTAGTCCAGAGTGAGACATATGATTTTTATTATTTTATATTTTATTGTTTTACGATTAACAATAGGTTGAAAATAAATTTGTAATCAATTCAACTAATCTAATTGCTAATTAATAATCAACTACCATAACATAAATATTCGATCCCACTTCTCGTGCACATCCTGAACACATATAACGTTGCTAGGTTACCAAACATTAAGCGTTGTTGGGATTACCAAGAGTCATATGCATACTTGAAGCAATCATACTTATGTGCCTAATTAATTAACATGCATGAAAATGTAAATATTAACTAAGTACATGAAAAGTAAATTGCATAGAAGGTAAATCTAATCTAAGTCAAAGTGTTGTAATGAATAAGAATTAGTCTTGATCTTATTTTCGTTCATGGAATATGTCTAAGTACATTGCCACTCGAATAAGACTCTATAAAACTTACTCAAATCCACTCTGTGGGCACTCATTGACTATTCTACAAGATTATGGAATAAAACTACAAGAGTTTAGCTACTTTATTGAGAAAACTATGAAAAAATGATGCAAAACTATTGCCCAAACCATGCATCCAAGTGCTATATTTATAGGCTAGCCCATACCCCCTGATATCAAATATCTAATAATGCATCTAGGGGTCCGATATTGGGTATCTGATATCATGGCTCTAATTTAAGAGCTAGGCAAATCATGACTCATCAATTGTGATGGATCTTAGATTACGATGATAATTTCTACAACACTTGCAATTAGAAATACTTATTTCAAGAAGAAGATAGAACGTTTATTTATATGAAGGAGTGGTTGAATAAAACACAAATTAATTATTTCTTTATATGCAACAAAGATTGGGTAATATGCAAATATTGCAGGGTCATACTTGGAGAATGCCTTAGAACTTAGCATTGACTAATAGTCATGGATTTAGCAATACAGAGCTTTAAAGATAGCATGAAAAAAGAGACTAAATGCATAAAATGGTGGAATTTGAAAGAAGATAACATCACCTTATTTAGAGAATACTTAGTTCAAGAAGGTACTTTAAATTAGGATTGCTCTACAAATTTAATTTAAGGCCAGTTGAAAATTTGCATTCAGAAAACTAGAAAGAACATTTTGTGTAAAATAAAAGAACAAAAAATACATTCCATAGGAGACATCATGGTGAAATGATGAAGTGCAACATGTTATTCAAAGCAAGAAAAAATGCTTTAAGGAATGATATCAAACTAGTAGCCAAGAAAATAGTTTGATATAGAAAATGACAAAGAAGGAGGCAACTATAGCAGTAGCCAAAGACAAACATAAGATCTTGAATAGCTTTTATGAGAAATTAGGAATTGATGATCCAAGAAAAATTCAGTGCTAGATACCTTTAAAATTTATCTTCCTTTAGTTGTAGAGAAGTCACCACATTTGTGACTAACCTGCAAGTTGTATCCCATGGAGGAATGGTTCAAAAGTCAAAAGTTCATCAAGATAATAAACAATTAAAATCAACTCCAAACAAATTCCACACTTATGATTGTCACTCATAAGTAAAATCATGAATTTTCAGCCTAACTTCTAATCTTAAGTTCAAGAATGAAAATTAATGATTAAATCAATATTAAAATCATAAATACAGCATAGATCTCAAGGATCACAAGGAAAACTTTACCTTATTTGCAATTATGCATTACTGTCTTCACAATGCAATAACATTGATAGCTATAAAATGGACTTCAATAATTAGCACAAGGCTTAACAAATCCTCTCAATGATTTTCAATGAAAATTAACTTCAACTTAATGTGGTTTTTGCTTGGGTATTGATTCCTATTTTTTGTATTCTCCTCTCAATGTAGAATGTCTTATTTGTACTTTTACAATGTACAACAATGTTTTAAAATAAATATTTTAAACATAAATGGATTCTGAAGAATTTGATACCAATCCATGATAATCCATGTTATTGCCATGTTTGGCATCCCTAATGTCATGGAGACTTCACAAACAGCGTGAGATTTCCTGTGAAGATGAGTGATTGCCAGGGCTTTTCCATGTGCAGCTCCATCCATGTGGATATTCTCAATGATAAGCCTTGCCATTTCTGGTTTTCTCTTCTTGCAGGGCAGATGCACATATGTAGCTATCCAAATCTCCTCTCTTGTCTACTCAAATCTTGCTTGGGGGATCAGAGATCTAGCTTGCATTTGCATGATGATGATGATTATGATGGGTTGCAGCAATTGCAGGTTTACTTGCATTACCATCTGAGTTAGCAGGGTATAAAAAACTTGGTTTAGCTTCCAAGTTTTTTATACCCTACTATCACATCCTTTATTAATTGGTTATCTCCCCCATTCTAATTAAGCTAAGGTATGCAACATACCTAGGTTAATTAGCAAATATAAATTATTAAAAGGAACATGATCAAAGAATATACCAAAAGCAAAAATTACCCTAGGTTTATATATCCACATGACTAAGAAGGTACCAAAGGTAATGGGTGAATGAGTGTTAGTATCTATCATTGGTGACCATAGTAGGGATCTTGACCACTGACGCGTATGGAAGACATTATGGGAAACACAAAGAAAACCCATGCACAAAAGTACCACTAGTAAGAAGAGATGACCATGCAAAAAAAGAAGATAACTTAATAAAAATTAAAAAGAGGAATAGCAAAAGTTAAAAATGAGATAAAAATAAAAGAAAGAAAAAAAGAACAATAATTTGATAAGTACAAAGAAACAAAAGCAAAATAACTAAAAATAGAGTAAGAGGAATGATTAAAAGTGAAGGTTCCCATGAGCATACTAACTATGGATGAGTCATTTCTTCATTACCAGTGTTATACTCGAGTTCTAAGGTAGTGGCATTGTTAGTAGATTGGTAATTGTTGTCGGACCCTTAAACACTTTGCTTATAGAAGGGGGTTCTTGTGGGATGCTTGAAATTGAGAGCTTGAAGCATCACCCCAACTATAAGGTTCTTGTGAGAGTGTGGCTTGACTCATGATTAAAGGTTCTTGTGAGGCCATTTTTTTTCCTTTTGTTTTTCTTTTCTTGCTTCTTTTTTTTTTTTGTTTTTTTTTCTTTTTCTATCTTTTTATTTTTTCTTTTCTCTCTTTTCTATTTTTCTTTTTACTTTTTATTTTCACAAGAAATTCAATATTTGACAAGCTTCAATCATGAGGTTCTTGTGGGAGCCAAATTCATTTTGTAAGGGTTGCTCACATGGCACTGATCTTGCTTAATATTAATAGATGTCTTTACCACCAAAGAAACTAGGTCCAATATAACACATCCTTTCCACTTTAGTGACTCATTGAAGTATTTAATAAAATCCAAACACTAATGAGCATTACCCTAAACTAAGCTATTTAGCCACCTTAACTTATGAACATTGTACTTTTAAAATATTATTTAAAAACAATGAAGTTTATTATGTGTAAGACACTTATTAGTCTAAGGCTCACCCTTAGTTGAATTTTAGGTTTAAACCTACCTATTTCAAAGTAGGGGGAGTTGTCCTTCTCCATTGCATTCCAAACATGATGCTACTAAATTCTTTATAGTACCAACTAACAATAGAAGATACTCTTACCCTCTACATTTTTCAAGGTAAAAGTTGTAGATTGTAAATACTTCTTTATTAGTTTACTCTATGAAATAAGAGTCTTTTTGAGGGGTACATTTGAGAGTTAAGACTTCTAATGAATTGTTGTTAGGTAATTCATTAGTAGTGAGATAAGTTGGGTTACTTAGCTCTACTAGTTTATCTTCTCCAGGTTCATCAATGTGATGTTGATAATATAACTTAATCCTTTGTCCATTAAGAACGCGGCGGGGCTTCAAGGGGGTCACTTCGCAAGGCCAGACCACCCCCCACGACGTTACCCAGGGGAGGGGTGGGAGACAAATCCAGATCTCGACGGAGGAGAGGCATGAGCTTACTATTGGAACCACTGACATGCTGGGGTAACGAATCCCGAACCCACCACTACAGGCCTTGAGGGAGAGCAACCCCAACCGTAGGACCGGAATCGCCCAAATCATTGAAGAATTCAGACACCACAGGGCGGACGGGCCGGGACAGCCCAGCAACAATTAAGTCCATGTCCCCGTCTCATGGTTGGTTGCCGCCGCTGATTGACTGGGTGCTAGGGGAGGGGTTTACAGTCTGATCCTTGTGGGATGGGTGGTCCTCTATAGGTGGGGTGGCAATGACGGGGATGCTACGGGTAGCCCCTGGGAAATTCCTTGACGGGAGTGGGGCCAGTGGCCCTGGCCCACGCTGTACTCTGTATAGCTTCTTTTTTTTTTGAAATATAATTCGCTCGACCTTTTTCAAAAAAAAAAAAAAACTAGGAATGTAATTGAAGAATCATTAATAGGTGATATGAGAATGCTTCCATTATCATGGGGTTGAACTACTAAATAAGGGCCTTCCCACCTAGTTGCTAACTTCCCTAGAAATTTATGTAATCTCATATTGTAGAGAAGAACTTTATCACCTATGGAAAAGTGTTTTTTAAATATATTATTATGATGTAATATTTTCATTTGTTTCTTTACAATTTTTTGTTTATCAAGATCATGTAGTTGCATTTTGTCAAGTTTATGAAATTGGCTGATTCTAGTAGCCTAGTTCATATCTTCATCAAAATTAAGTTGTTAGGCTAACCACAAAGATTGATATTTTAGATCAACTAGTAATAGACATAACTTACCATAAACCAATTGAGAAGGTGAATATCCTAAACTTGGTTTATAGGTAATCCTATAAGTCCAAAGTGCATCTTGTAATTTTTTAGACTAATTCTTCCTTTTAGTATATATGGTCTTTGTTAATATATTCAAGATAATTCTATTAGGAATTTCAACATGGCCATTTGTTTGAGGATGATAGGCAGTAGCTATCTTATGTTGGATACCACAAGACATAAGTAATTTTTCCATTATTTTATTTACGAAATTGGTTCCTTGATCATGAATAATTTCCTGTGGAATTCCAAAGTGTGTTAAAATATTTTCCCTAAGAAATGCTACGACTACCTTAAAATCATTTGTTGGAGTGGATTTTCCTTTTACCCATTTGGTGATATAGTCAACATAAACCAAAATGTATTGACATCCATTAGATAGTGAAAATGGTCCTAAAAAGTCTATACCCCACACATCAAATGGTT
>MNCI01020211.1:0-10682 GCA_015680685.1 Gnetum montanum | reverse complement strand
CCCAAACTCCTTTAGATGTGAGATTACAGGGCAACATTCCTTAGGATGGTCATATTGGCATATCTCACATCCATCATCATTGTCTATATCCGAATCCACAACCTCTTTGTTGATGGAAACTTTGCCCTTACCTTTGTTACATGCATATTCAGCTTCTCTCTTTTTTCTCCTTTCTTGATCACTACCTTCCTCTCTAGACTCCTCTACTATTTTGAGAACTATTTGAAATCTATTATCTAGGGAGTCCCACATTTGGTCCACCTTTGCTGATACTTTCGATGCAAGTTTTTGAATGGACAAGGTTTTCTTATTCACCATCTCTTCAAGTGGTGATTCTTCTTCATCCTCACAAAATCTAACTCCCTTCTTTCGAAGGAAAGGATCTTTGTTATATTCTTGCACACTCTATATTTTCCTTAACTCACCTTCCTATTTAGCAACTTGCTCTAACAATCTTTGTACTTGATGGACCCTAAGCTCAGATAGCCTTTCTTGTGAATAAGTCCCAAGGGTTCTTTGCATTTCATTCCTAAGCCCATCTATGAGATGGTATAGTTGTTCCCTTTGCAAGTAATCATGGCCTAGGAAATGATGTAATAGTACATAATATCAGCCCATGGTAGCATCCAAGGGTTCATGTACTCCTTGATTTCATCCTTAGATTTTCTTTCACAAGTTGGACACTCAGGAGTATGTTTGATAATTATCATTAAACAGTTCTAACATGGTACTCCATCGACAAATGCATTTCGGTTCTAAGGACTAGTACTAGCTTTCTGCTTCCTTGATCACTATCTGATAGGACACGATATCACATGAGCCGCGATATCACATCCCATGCGATATCGCGGTCCTCTACCATATCTATAAATAAGAGGTGGCACTCCCCTTATTCCTCATCCTAGGCTTAAAGTAGTGAAGATTTGGTGGATTGATCATCCTAGAGATAGATTAATTTCCATGTGCCCGCAGTAGGAGTCCCCAAGTGAATGGATCTTTATTCGAGCAGCTTTGTACCTGAACACAAGTTGTGTATGGCAATAAAGATGAGCTTTGTGGATAAACCTTGCAATACATGGAATAGGTTTTCTTACTTATTATTTATTACCTGTTGTTAGTGCGAAATGAGTACAACTTGATTACGAGCATCTACGGATGTGTACAGCTAGTCAAGGAATCAATTGCTCATCGCAACGCAGTTTGAGTACAACTTGATTACGGGCATCTACAGATGTGTATGGCTAGTCAAGGAATTGACTACTCATCACAATTAGTCTCTCTCACCCTTAACTCCTAGAATGCAGAATTAGTATGACTTCATTATGAGCATCTATGGATGTGTACGACTAGTCAAGGAATTGGCTGCTCATCGTGATTAGGTTCTCTCACCCTTATCTCCTAGAATTTTGGATATGTACGACTTGGTTACGAGAATTCAAGGATGTGTACGGTCAGCTAAGGAATAGATGCTTATCACACTTAGGTTAGTTAAGTGCCTCAGTACGAACACTTCGATCATGTGTGTTACGTGTGGTGATCCCAGTAATGATTAGCATTTGGTAGCCATAGTTGCATAGTTCAGGGTGTGTACGGCAAGTGGGAACGAATGCTGATGCTAGGAACTTAGTGCATTAGTTAGAGTTGGACTTAGCTTCTCAACCCTTTCCTCTTAGCATAGGAGAAAAGCATAAAATAGCATAAAAATCATATACCTTAGACTTTCTTAACCATACACCATGACACATACAAGAAAGCTTGGGAAGACAACGATTAATTAACCCCAAGTGTTCCAAATGGCGTGTAGGCATTTAGTCTGTGGAGTTTGACTGGATCATGCGTGAGATGCTCGTATTTGTATGGTTGAGTTCAGGGATACCCACCACTCATCATTGGTGCCATTGCCAGGGACTAAGTGTTTGTATACCAATTAGAACATAAGGAAATCACTAAAATCATTGGGAGCCTTAATGAACCTTCAGGTTAATTAATTAGATAATAATTTATATAACGATGAAATAGCACACCGATAAAAATGACTTCTTCTCACAAAGCTAATTCACCTAGGACTAACACTGAAAATAGCTAGCAACATACAACACATAACCAAAACCAGCCAAGTCCTAAACAATATAAGATAGTTTATACTCTTCCTGATGAGTATATACCTGATTACACTTTTATCCTCCATCAGGATGAACAATTGTGCTGGAGAGATCTATTTGGTAACATAGTGTTACCTCTAGATCGATCTGTCCCGAACATGCTTCTCTGTGCCTTAGCACAGACTAGCATGACTCAGCTTTATGCTAAATACGTTATGGAAAATGTTGACATAAGGGATTATCATCCCATAGATTTAAAATGTATGAGGGATGCAAGGCAAGAGGGACAACATGCATTTTTGAAGGGCAAAGCCCCACACATCCTTAGCGAAATAGGAGACATGGAACCATTCATTACAGGTTCCTTAGAAATTGATGTTCCCCCTCCTCATTATGGTGAGGAGGTTAGACATTAGAACCTTCGATCAACTATACATACTACGGGTTCTGATCCCCGTGAACACAAACTATTCATAGAAGTAGCAACCACTCACACTAAGGATGGACACTTAGATAGTTATAACAATTGGGGCTAAAGCAGTCGAAGAGAAGGTTAGAAACATCACCATGGTGATGGCTCACCTTCCTCTTCTCCTTCATGCCACCACTCACACTCTCCTTTCACATTTGGACATAGCCATCGAAAACATAATAGTGAGGATAAAGGTAAGGAAGATGAGAAACCTCGACAGGAAAGTCGAAAGGTAGGACGAGGGCAAGGACATAGGGAGAGTAGGGAACCATGTAGACATTATAGATGTCATGATAGAGATGATGATGATGAACCCCTACTCACAACCCAAAGTATGCTTGACATTGCAGAGGCTGTTAGGATTTTCTCAAGGTAATTAGAAGATAGTCGGATCAAGCTTAAGTGGCAAAATATAGATAATGAGTGGTAGAAGCTTAAGTTGTTCCCAAGGATACTAACCAAAGAAGTAGAGAGTTGGTACCGGTCCTTAGAATTGGAAACCATTAGGAGGTGGAGTACGATGTTTGAAATTTTCAACAGTAAATATCAAACGTACTCTAGAGTGTCCAATCTACGTAACCAGATCCAAGGCTAGAAACAAGGTGCTTATGAACCCTTGGATGCTACCATGGCCTACTACTACACACTGTTACATTGTTGCCCGGGCCATGGGTACGCACAACAAGATCAACTACACCACATCGTGGATGGGCTAAGGCACGAAACGAGAGAAATCCTTGGGACTTATGCCCAATGAAGGCTGTCATAACTTAGAGCCCAAAAAGTACAAAGCTTGTTGAAACAAGTAGTGCAAGAAGAGGGTAAACTACGTAAGAGGGAAAGTGCGGAAGAATACAACCACGACCCCTACCTTCACAAGAAGGAAGTGAAATTCTGTGATGAGGAGGATGAGTCACCACTCGAAGAGCTGGTGAACCAGAAAACTTTGATGATCCAGAAATTAACAACCAAGGTATCGTCCAAGGTAGACCAAATGTGGGATTCCTTAGACTCAAGAATTGAAATAGTCTTGAAAATCGTAGAAGAGTCTAAGGAAGAACGAAGTAGTGACAAAGGTAAAGAAAAGTGGAGAAATTTAAGCCCTACACATAACAAGGGTAAGGGGAAAATTCCTATCTCTGATGAGGTTGTGATCCCTAACACAGATGATGATAGTGGATGAGAGGTCTACTACTATGACCATCCTAAGGGATGTTGCTCAGTTATCTCACATCTACAGGAGTCTAGGGTATATGCGCTAAATCCAAGATTCAATCAATGGAAAACACCCCAAAGGTTACCTTATCTACAAGGTAACCCAAGGCAGTTCCACCAACCACTAACGTATTACCCAAGTGGAACTCCACCATAGCCCATTGAACAACATCAACAGTGGAAATACCCACAGTCATGGGGAATGCCACCGCCAACACAACAGTACTGTTACCGGCAGCCCAATCCTTACGGTTATTATGTGCAGTAGTCAATTTCTCTAGGTGACTCTACGGGTCACACTACTCCCCAACGTCACTACCAAGTTTGGGAGTACTTTAGGAGGACTCCTTCTCCTTTGGGAGACATGTCACACTCATTCCATCCTTCAACTCCATTTGCACCTCTCCCACCTGTAGTTCCCATACAACCTATTCGAACAATGCAAGGGGAATTACCTACTCAACCATAGCAATGTAACACCACAAGAGCTATAAATATTCAACCTGTAAATATGCAACCGGGTGCTGGTTCTGAAAACTGTACAAAGAAGAGGCCCTTCTTCAGAACCAGAAACCTAGACAAACTCTTCCAACAATAAGCGGTTGAGTACATGTATAGGCCTCAATCATCTAACCCTTCAGAGCACCCTTCAGTCCAACAAAGTATGCATATGGTTATGCTAGCACATACCATAACTGACTAGATCAAGGTAGGCCACCTTCTTAGGAAACTAACTAACCCTGGAAGCCCCTTAATCTATCTACAAATTATTGGGAATAAACTAGATAGGGCTCTTCTTGACTCAGGTTCTGGAGTCAACTTAATTTCATGAGAGATGTATCAAGCCTAGAACCTACCTCGACTTAAGAAGAGCAACATCCAATTGGAGCTGGAAGACTAGTTCATCACCATTCCTTTGGGATTGGTGGAGGATATTATTACCACTGTGCATGGTTGGTCATACCCGGCCGATTTCCTGGTGATTGAAATCAACAACAACGAAGGGGGCTTCCCAATTATAATGGGAATGCCATGGCTAAGTACAGTAGATGCATACCTAGGGTTCCATGATCTTTCCTTGCAGATATCTAAGATAAACATTTATTGAAAGATCGAGAAGAAGAAAGTTCCATGCATCACATACAGTGATTCATTGGGTGATGACATGGAGGAAATTCCTCCATATAATAGGTGTGCCCTTGAAACTTTGAAACAAATATGCCTGTATGTTGCAACCACCGAACCAATAGTAGCCACCCCGTGGTTGATAGCTACTAGGAAGAGCAAACAAATATGCATGGAACGAACTAAGGAGACAACTCATGCTAACAACAGAGGCATAGAAACATTGGAGTATGAGCGTCACCAAGTTCCACCCCTCAACCTAAGAACATCAGTAGGGAGAAGTTGGGTACTTTTACAAAATTCAAACAGGCACTCATTATTTTGGATCTCTCCCTTTACATTTAGTCATGGGGGAGATGGCCACTTATGCTAATCATATGGGGCCCTCAGTTCCTTTTAAGTTTTTGTTTTTGTTTTACACGTTTTTATTTTACACTTTTTTGTCTTACACGTTTTGGTTTTACATATTTTTGTTTTACAAATCTCTTTAACTTTTCAAATTTTTGTTTTACAGATTTCTTTAACTTTTCTTGTTTTTGTTTTACAACATCGTTATACTTTTCCATTTTGTGTGTGTGTGTGTGCGCGCGCGCCATCCACCATGTAAGTTTTTCACCCAATAAGTGTTCAGAATGGTGGTATGAACTATTTTCATATTGATTGCTAATGTTTGATTTTTACCTTTAAGTTATAATGTTGATGCTAAGGTATGTTCTTTTGATATGGTAAGCAATGAGTCCACTTCATCCATCGATCCACCAAAGTGTATGGTCTCTCTTGGCTTGGAAATGTATAGTCCCTTTTCTAAATTAGAACTTTAATGAACCAATGACTAGGTATTTCTCAAACTAAGGATGGACTCAAAAATTGAAAAGGGTGTGACTTTAAGGGAACTTGATGCATTTGTGTTGGCCATTCTCTTGGGTACTTGGATTTTTTCTTATTGAGTTTTTTTGCCGTTACGATGTTACCCAAATATCAAAAGCTAAGCTAATAAAAATAACAAGTATTTGCATGGTGTGGTTCTCACGCATAAAAACACAAAACACAAAAAAAAAACAAAGAATTTGAGGATTCAAAGCACACCCCTTAGATGAAATAAACTTGGGCTACAAGCACTGGTTATGGAACCAAACGTGTTTCCTCTAACTAAGGCCCTTCTTGCTTCCCATTCTCTCCTTTGTTTCGTCAGAATGGTGGTGACTCTTGGAGGTGCATTCTTGTTATCCAAGTGGATGGTTAGCCAAGTGCATTGACGCAGAGTCATTGGATATGGTAGGTTTGAGGCCAGAGTTGGAATGAGATTTGCCAAGTCACATTAATCATGCAATACACAAGGGGATGTACACCACCTTGTTCTTGGGATTCCATTCCATCCCCTTCTCTCCACCCTTCTCTCCATTGTTCACCTCATTGCCGATTATATCATTAGTGTATATTTTGTTAGATACGTTGTTTTCTTTTTGGTAACTTCTCATGGTTAAGATTTTAACTCTTGTTCCAAAGGACATTCCCAGAGCCTATGGACTCTTTGAATGTGGAATTTTCAAGGCATTAAGGGCATGAGCCTACTTTGGGGAGGACCTACTAACATTCCTATTTGGTGCCTTAGTTAAATTCTCTCCCTTAACATTTTGTAATTAATTTTCTTTTGTTCATTCCATCTTGACATCCACTTAATCGATGTCTTAGTTATCCCTTTTTGCCTATCTGTCTTACTCCTTGCTTTTCTCCATTCTAACGCTACCGGAGGTTTGCACTTAGTCATGGGGGTACGGGGCCTGATTTTTTCGATTTTCTCCTAGCCCTAAATTTTTTTGATTTTCTTCCTAACCATTACACCTTCAGTAGTCATCATTTATATATTTCGAAATCTGTAATCAGCCATACCACAACCCAACCAATGGACTTACACTGAAGTAAGGTATTACCACATTGAAATACATTTACCATTGCTAATACAAGACTGTGTTGTGTGTTTAGATGGTGATCATGCAACAAGAGACAGGATCTGGAGGGCGCACTTGGAATGGAGCAGTGCTGGAAGAAGTTATGTAAGGAGCAAGACTGATAATGAGCTTATGTATGGACAACGAAAGGCGCAATTTGGGCATTGGTAGCAGCAAGACTTCTTTTCTCCTCTTCTCTTTTCTTCTCTCT
Source organism: Gnetum montanum (assembly GCA_015680685.1). Lineage (NCBI taxonomy): Eukaryota > Viridiplantae > Streptophyta > Gnetopsida > Gnetales > Gnetaceae > Gnetum > Gnetum montanum. The sequence goes on along the minus strand of MNCI01020211.1, from coordinate 3,608 downwards.
CCTCTCTTCTCTCAGCTGCCAAATGTGGCCTGATGTCAATATAATAAGGTGTTCACCCTTGTTGTCATGAACACTAGTTTTGTTAAGTCTTGTAATAATGATCTGTTCACACATCATCCCATTAGTTCCATTCCCCTCAATAATTCCATACCTACCTGATATTATTGTAATAAACTCAAGGATGAGTTTTCATTTAGTCATGGGGGTATGATGGGATGCAATATCGTGTTATCCCCTGTGATATTGCATACGCGATATCACAGTTTGTCATCACATCTATAAATAAGAGGTGACACTCCCCTTATTCCTCATCCTAGGCTTAAAGTAGCGAAGCTCTGGTGGATTGATCATCCCAGAGATAGATTAATTTCCATGTGCCTGCAGTAGGAGTCCCCAAGTGAACGGATATTTATTCGAGCAGCTTTGTACCTGAATGCAAGTTGTGTACAGGAATAAAGATGAGCTTTATGGATAAACCTTGTAGTACATGGAATAAGTTTTCTTACCTGTTATTTATTACCTATTGTTAGTGCGGAATGAGTACGACTTGATTACGAGCATCTACGGATGTGTACGGCTAGTCAAGGAATCGACTGCTCATCGCAACACGGTATGAGTATGACTTGATTACAAGCATCTACAAATGTGTACAACTAGTCAAGGAATTGACTACTCATCACGATTAGTCTCTCTCACCCTCAACTCCTAGAATGCGGAATGAGTATGACTTGATTATGAGCATTTACAGATGTGTATGGCTAGTTAAGGAATTAGTTGCTCATCGCAATGCAGTATGAGTAAAACTTGATTATGAGCATCTATGGATGTGTATAGCTAGTCAAGGAATCGGCTGCTCATCACAATTAGGTTCTCTCACCCTTGTCTCCTAGAACGTGGGATAAGTACGACTTGATTACGAGTATTCAAGGATGTGTACAGTTAGCCAAGGAATGGATGCTTATCACACTTAGGTTAGTTAAGTGCCTCAGTACGACCACTTCGAGCATGTGCATTACATGTGGTGATCCTAGTAACGATTAGTGTTTGGTAGCCACAGTTGCATAGTTCAGGGTGTGTATGGCAAATGGGAAAAGATGTTGATGCTAGGGACTTAGTGCATTATTTAGAGTTGGACTTAGCTTCTCAACCCTTTTCTCTTAGCATAAGAGAAAAACATAAAATACCATAAAAATCATATACCTTAGACTTGCTTAACCATACACCATGACACATAAAAGAAAGCTTGGAAAGACAATGATTAATTAACCCCAAGTGTTCCAAGTGGGATGTATGCATTTTGTCTGCGGAGTTTGACGAGATCATGTGTGAGATGCTCGTATTCATATGGTTGAGTGTAAGGATACCTGTCAGTCATCATTGTCCATTGAAACAACTTGAGTTTTTACCACTTGTTTTCTATGTTTTGTAAGGCACATGCATCATGCTTACAAATGATTTTGAGGATCAGTGTTGTATCCACTTTCAAATTATGGGATATTGTTCATGTCCAACCTTTTGATCCTACTATCTTTTTGGTGCCCTGTTGGGATTCTAATAGCCTTAGTTTTATCTAGCATACTTCAGGTAGCAAGTAAGGGTTCATCGTGATTGTACTGTCTATGGTGTCTATAATGCCTATGTTATTCCCTACTCTCCTTTCTTTCATGATGAGTTTTTCTAGAATGCCCTCATCCCCTTTCTTGGCTGCTTTGTCTATGATTCTTATTTCGCTTACCATTATCCTTAGGGTCTTTTTCTTGTGACTACATCCAGATCCTAAAGGAGAGGGTGAAGGAGATGATGAAGGTGAAGAAGAAGGAGGACTATTAGCATGATCGTGCCTACTTCATTCTCTTTGGTGGTTGTAGCCTCGATCATGATTATGATTGGAATTTCCATCTTTGTCATGTGTTCGTGTTCCTTATTCAGACCCTTTGTGTCTATCGGTACCAGAATCTTGGTTATGGATAGTTGAGTAAAGATTTTGATATGCAACTCCTTAATCAAACTCAACTAGAGGCACATTATGGTGTGGGAGACCTCCTGAGGTAGGTTCACCACCCTCATTTTCACTTATGAGATGCAGGATATTCTAAGACAACTTCCCTTTCATGGATTCATGACATCTCTCCTATTGTAGATCCCTTTGATTTTGTGCCTCCGTGGGTTGATACTCTCTTGAGTCATGATCATGCACAACGTACTGTGCCTGTAAGTGTTACATACCAAGTCATGTGAGATCATAATGAAGCATGCCTAGGACAAAGTGATGAGGAGGTAACACTATGTTACCTTCTAAATCACGCCAACATAGTTGTTCATCCTGGTAGAGAATAAATGTAAAGTTTGGTATATAGTCATTAGAATGGACATATACCATGTGAAACTATTGAGGGACTAGTAGATTATCATGTGTATTATGCCTCTAGTTGTTCCTTATATCAGACCTAGGTGGTGAAACACTCTCATAAGAAGAAAGAGACATAATTTTCTACTTAGTGTGCAATACTTTTCATTTCACTATTTGTAAGATAACCAACCCTAAGGGTTCATTCCAATGGTGTGAATATTTTCTAAGTTCTAGCTAGCGTACAACCAACAAAGTCCATGGCAACGACACTAATGATGAGCGGCGAGGTATCCCTACACTCAACCATATGAATATGAGCATACACACATGATCCAATCAAATTCGAAGGACTAAGCGCATATGCACCTTTACAGAACCCGGACGGGTTAGTTAATCATTGTCTTACCAAGATTACTCATATAGTGTGATTGTATGGTTAAGTAAAATTATGGTATATGATGTTTATATATTTTTATGTTTTATGTCTTGTTGCTACAAATGGAGAAGTGAAGTAATTAAGTAACTAATTCAATTTAACTAATTGACTATGCTCTAACTAGTCCTAACACCAACATTTGTTCCCACTTACCGTCCACATCCTGAACCAGTGCAACACTACTAGGATTACCAAATGCTAATCATTGCTGGATTACCAAGTGTTCCACACATGCTTGAAGTGTTCATACTGAGTGTGCTTACTTGGGGGAGTTAACAAGGAGAGAGAGAGAACATTAATTAACTAAGGAAAGCATTAAATAATTGTAAATAACATTAAATAAGCAATTTTGAATACTACAAGGCTTATCAAAAAGTTCATTTTTATTTCTAGCCACAAGGTGTGCTCAGGTACACAATGCTTGAATAAAGATTTGTTTGCTTTATGACTCCTACTATGGGCACTCAGAAATAATTCCAACTCTAAGAAGGGAAACAAGCAAGAGTTTGGGTAAGGGACTAAGACTAATTAACCAACTATTGCCAAAATAAGTGCACCCACATCTTATTTATAGGCAACAAGATTGGCCCTGATATTGGATGTTTGATATCACTTGGAAGGCTCCGATATTGCATACTCGATATCGCAGATGCGATATCTTGGCCCTGATATTGCAACTCATCATAGCTCAAGGTCAATTGTGTATCTGGTTTGGCCTATGTGCTCTTATGTTCTTGATTGTGTATGTTGAGATGTTAATCCTAAGTTATGGGAGACATTCTCTTTCTAGTGTGCTTTGAATTAAGGTCAATCATTATGTGG
>MNCI01020208.1:0-66260 GCA_015680685.1 Gnetum montanum | reverse complement strand
TTTGGGGAGGACCCACTAACATTCCTATTTGGAGCATTCGTTAACCTCTTTCCATAACATTTTTGCAATTAATTATTATTTTTTTCATTTCCATATTGACATCCATTTCATCGGTGTTATCGTTGTCTCTTTTTCTTCATCTTTCTTATTCCTTTCCTTTCTCCATTTTAATGCTACCGGAGGTTCATGATTAGTCATGGGGGTGTGGGGCCCGATTTTTTCGATTTTCTCCTAGCCCCAATTTTTTTGATTTTTTTCCTAACCCCTACACCTTCAGTAGTCATCATTATTATATTTCCAGATCCATATTATCCATACCACAACCGAGCCAATGGACCTTTCACCAAAGCAAAGTATCAATTACATGATGATTCATTCACCCTTGCTAATATAAGATTGTGTTGTGTGTGCAGATGACGATCATGCAATAATGGACCAGATCTGGAGGGAACACATGGAATGGAGCAGCACTACTGTAGCTATGCAAGGAGCAAGATCGATGGTGCACTTACTGATGGACAACAAAAGGCGCAATCTTGGTGTTGGCAGCAGCAACACTTCTTTCTCTCTCTCTTTCTCAGCTGCCAAATAAGGCCTGATGTCAATGTAATAAGGTGTTCACCCTTGTTTTCATGAACACTAGTTTTGTCAAGTCTTGTAATGATGATCCATTCACATGTCGTCCCATTAGTTCCATTCCCCTCAATAATCCCATACCTTCCCAATATTTTGTAAGAAACTCAAGGACGAGTTTTCATTCAGTCATGGGGGTATGATGAGACATGATACGCATAGGTNTTTTCATTCAGTCATGGGGGTATGATGAGACATGATACGCATAGGCCGCGATATCGCATCATCCCCTGTGATAGCACGTACATGATATCGTGGTTTGCCACAAAATCTATAAATAAGAGGTGGCTCTCCCTTATTTCATCATCCTAGGCTAGAAGTAGGGAAACTCTAGTAGATTGATCACTCCAGAGATAGAATATTTTCCATGTGCCCGTAGTAGGAGTCCTAAAGTGAATGGATCTTTATTCGAGCAACATTGTACCTGAACACAAGTTGTGTACGGCAATAAAGATGAACTTCCTAGATAAATCTTGTAGTGCATGGAATAGGATTCNGCAATAAAGATGAACTTCCTAGATAAATCTTGTAGTGCATGGAATAGGATTCTCTTTAATGTTATTTATTGTTTTCTCTCTCACCCTTATCTCCTAGTAACGCGGAATGAGTACGACTTGATTACGAGCATTTAAGGATGTGTATAGATAATCAAGGAATGGATGCTCATTGCACTTAGGCTAGATTAGATTCTCTCAACCCTTTCCTCCTAGTTAAGTGCCTCAGTATGACCACTTTGAGTACGTGCGTTACGCATGGTGATCCCAGTAACGATTAGCATTTGGTAGCCATAGTTGCATTGGTTCAAGGTGTGTACGGTAAATGGGAACANCAAGGTGTGTACGGTAAGTGGGAACAAATGCTAACGCTAGGTAATTCAGACTTAGTCATTAGTTAGAATTAGTAATTAGTTTATCAACTCTTCACCTTGTTAGCATAGGAGACAAAAACATAAGAAGCTATAAAAATCATATACCTTGGACTTACTTAACCATACACCGTGACAACTACAAGTAAGTTTGGGAAGACAACGAATGCTTAACCTTAAGTGTTCCATGAGGCATGTAGGTATTTAGTCTACGGAGTTCGACCAGATCACGCGTGCTATGCTCATATTTGTATGGTTGAGTGTAGGGATACCTCACCACTCATCATTAGCAATATTAGTATCATGCTAATCGAATCCTTGGATTATGATTAGATCACTTACAAATTTTTGTGATTTGTATGGTTGGGCATAGAGATTGCTTGTTGCTCATCATTGGCACCATTGTCAAGGATTGAAGTTTGTGATTTAGATTAGCCCAAATCATTTACTTATTTTCATTAAATGATTTATCTTGCAAAAAATACTATTATTTTATTAAGTTACACACTCTAATATTAAATATTTCATCTTGTTGCAAAGATAATTCCTTAGTTGTTGATAACTCTACAAGGGGTAATGAAAAAACTCAAAGGAATAGAGATGATGTGCCCTATAAAGTTAAGGTAATCTATTAATATTTGAATCCTTATTATTCAAATTTCACCTTCATCCTACATTAGGATGGTGCAGGAACACCTTTTCCAATTCCCTTGTGTTTTTCCTATAGGTTTTTTTCATAGGTTTCGTGCTTGGAAAAGACCTAGACACATGTGTTTAGTTTTCCTGTTGAATTTTTATGGTGATGATTCTTGGATGTTCTGGCATGTTTGGAGGTGGTTTTGGCTTATTTTGATGATTTTAGGAGGTTCTAGGGTTTATGGGGACTTGTTGGGAGACATCTAAAGGCTTCTGACATCAAAATGCATTTTTATTTTTGGCACCTTTAGGATAGACGTCTCTACAAATAGAAAGACATCTTTCCTAAAGTGAAGACATCTCTAGTCCATAGAAGACATCTTCCAAAAATAGCAGACATCTCAAGAGAGAGAGTAGGGCTCTCACAAAATACATCTCCCCTGAAGTAAAGACATCTCTAGTCCAAAGAAAACATCTTCCAAAAATAGTAGATGTCTCTCTTGAGAATAAAGGTCTCACAAAAGATGTCTACATGAAACAAGAGACATTTATGCTAGTGAAGAAGAAAAGATCTGATGTGGCGTTTTGATTGGGAAACATCCAATGGACTTCAGATCTATGTGAGAAGCATATAATGAGGCAAATAGAAAATTTCCTAGGGGTTTGATCTATATAATTATGTATGCCTTCATTCATGGAAAGGGAGGAGAGTTTCTATGCAAGGAGAACTAGGTAAGAAAGATTGGATGAGCACATTGAGCGAGTGCAATAGGTGATTGTAGCTCTAAGGTCAACTTGTGGTGTCTTGATCTATGTGTTCTATTATCTTGTATCTCACTTGTGAGTTGAGATCTTAGTGTTAGGTTGTGGGAGAGATTTCTCTTGGTTGTATCTTGCATTGAGAACAAAAATTGTGTGATTGTAGAGCCTCATGCTCTGGAATATTGTTTGTGTGATAGGTTTATGGATGCTTGTGGGTTTTGTGAACCCTATTGTAATCTTCTAATAATTTTAATTAAAGATAGCTAGTTTTCTTATTTTTCTAGCAAATAAATTTGTATTTGCATAATATCTGGATTTAGTGTGTTGAAGGTGATTTAAGTATGGAGTGAACCTACTTTAGTATTATTGGTATTAGAGCTTAGTTTCATTATTTCTTGGATTTTGGTTAAGGATTTTGTCAATTTTAGATGACACCCAAGAAGACATAGGTGCAAGCTCTAAATTGTGACATGGAAAGCATGAAGTTAGCCTTCCAAATGATCGTTTCTTGCTTGGATGAAATTAGTGCAAAGGTGGTCAAACACGTTAGTCCTAGCCATATTTGGATACTTGGAGGTGAAGAGCCTATATGTTTAGATGAAGAAGTTTGATAGCCAAGTGGAGAAGAAATAGACAAAGAGGAAGGTCAATCTAGTTATGGGAGTATAGGAAATCATTAGCCAAGGATTCCAATGGTAGAGAATCCTATTCCTCAAATAATAACTCCAAGGACTCCATTGGTGCTCAATACTTCTTCAAGAAAGCTTGTTAATGAAGATGAGGCAAAGTTTGCTAGAGTGTTTAGAAATGCTTCAAGACTTCCATATGTAGATTTGAATACTTTCAATAGTGTAGATGGCACCAATGCTTTTACAAGTTGATTGAAGGTACTTAAGAAGCATTTTCTATTAGAAGAGGTACCAAATAACTTGAGGGTACCTATTGCTAATTTTAGATTAGAAGGTATGAATTCTATGTGGTGGAAAAAATAATCCTAGGGTTATGAAAGATGAAGCTATCAACCTATCAAAGATTTGGATCTAATGAAATATAAGTTGAAAACAAAATTTCAACAATCTCGTTAAAGACAAGAAACCATTATGAAGTTGATATTCCTAAATGAGTAGCAAGGTACCCCTATTCCCAAACATACAAATCACAAGCATTCATGCATGATCTAGTCGAATTCCATAGATGGGACAATTTGTGACATCTAGATCACTATGCCTTGATCGTAGTTTGCTGTCTTCCCACTTGGACTAGTTGTAGCTTTGTCACATATAATTTAGTCCAGAGTGAGGCATATGATTTTTATTATTTTATATTTTATTTTTCTACAATTAACAATATTTTGAAACTCAACTTATAATCAATTCAACTAATATAATTGCTAATTAATAATCAACTACCCTAACATAAGTATTCGATCCCACTTTATGTGCAGATCCTGAACATGCATAACGTTGTTGTGCATAATGCTGCTAGGTTACCAAATGTTAAGCATTATTGGGATTACCAAGAGTCATACGCATGCTTGAAGCAGTTATACTTATGTGCTTAATTAATATGCATGGAAATGTAAATATTAACTAAGTACATGAAAAGTAAATTGCATGGAAAGTAAATCTAATCTAAGCTAAAGTCCTACAATGAATGAGAATAAATCTCAATCTTATTTCCATTCATGGAATATGTCTAGGTACATTGCCACTTGAATAAGACTCTGTACAACTAATTTAGATCCACTCTAGAGGCACTCACTGACTATTCTCTACGATTACAAAATAAAATTGCAAGAGTTTGGCTACTCTACTAAAAAAGACCTATTCAGCTTATGTCCAAACTTTGTTCCCAAGAACTATATTTATAGGCCAGCACACATAATTTGATATCAGATATCTGACATTGCATCTAGGCCTTCGATATCAAGTATCCAATATTCGAGCCAAGCAAATCATGACTCATCAACAAGAATGTCAAAGAATTTTACATCAAATTTTGTAATCTATTCCATCAAGCCAAGGTAAACTGAGAGGAGTATGAGTAAGATTCAATCGTTTTAGAAAGTCTCAAAATGACATACTAGAAAAGGTTTTTCTTTTATGAGCCAAAAAAACTTGATTAGACTTAAGATTTGGTAATTAATGGTTAGAAGAAATTAGGTGGATTTGCAAATAGGAGCAAACAAAATTCTAAGGGGAAGAAGAAGAGATATAGATTTGATAAAGGATCCAAATCCAAATTTGAAGACAAGGAGGATAGCCAAGATAAGAACACTAAAGGAGGTGATGAAAAGGGTAAAACTAGAAAGGACCTAAGGAAGGTAAGGTTCAAGATAGTAGCTCATCAAAATTTTAGTGCTTCAAGTGTGTAGAATAAAGACATAAGAAATGGAAATGTTCACTTCATAAGGCAACCAAGGGAAAAGATGTGCAAACCATAGAGGTGGAGGAGACATCAAGCTAAGCTCTTTAGAATGGTAATCCTAATACTTTAAAAATTTAGGATGTTTCTAAATTAAATTCTTATGCATTCATGGGGAATGTCAATAGAAGAGATCATCCTAATAGAAAATTATTGTTTCAAATTGGGGCTAGTTGTTTGTTTAGTGGGGAATGGATTAATATTTTGACTAGTTGAGGAGCCTAGGAAAATGTTATTTCTTTTAAGGTAGTTACTAAATTTCATTTGGTAATTAATGAGCAGTGAGATACCCCTATGCCCAACCATATGAATCACAAAGTGTTCATGAGCGATCTGCTTGAATTTCGTGGACTTTATCATTTCTAGTGCATTGGCCCTTTAGGAAGTGAATCTAGCCTTAAGGTTAATTGTTGTCCTCCCAGTTACACTTATGATGTACATTGGTATGGTTAAGTGTAACTGAGGCATCTAATTTTTATCATTTTGTATTTTATATTTTGGTGTTTGAAATGTAGATAATAGGAGTTTAATTAACTAATTATTAAAATAATCCTAACATAAGTATCCATTCCCACTACTTGCTAACCAAATGCTATGGTACTGGGCATACCAAGCCATAACCCTAGTGGGATTACCAAGTGAATACGTGTTACACTCGAGCCGGTTGTACTTATGTGTGTAATATATCTCACTTAACTATCTCATTAATGTAATAACTAGAAAATATTTGATAACTAATTGAAAGAATTTAATAAATAATTGAAAAAATTAAATGCATAAATAAAATAACTAATATATCCAAACTGTTTCAAGGTTTATCAAAAAGCTCATCTTTATTGCCGCATACACTATCATGCTCAAGTACCACAATGCTCGAATAAAGATTTGTACACTCAATGACTCTTGTGCGATCACTCGGGGAAAACAATCTAACTTTCAAATGGAAAAAATACAAGAGCTTTGCTATTATTGAAATCTTGATTCTCCAGAAATGTGGCTAGTAGGTGCATATTTATAGGTAATGGACAAACACTATGTCGATGAGGTCTCATCGATGTAGGACGAGATGTGTTGATGGGGCCTCATCGACGAGGTCTCATCAATCAATTGCGTCGATAATGACTTGTTGACATAGCCAACCAACAACGACTCATCATACCCCCATGAATAAATGAAAACTCATCCTCGAGTTCTCTTAGAAAATTGTGAAGGTATGGGATTATTAATTAACTTTTTTCTTTTTTTTTTCAACAAAAGGAAAAAAACTTGACAGACTTGACAAAAAATGGAGTGTCTGGGTGTATATATCAACACATTACAAAAAATGATGGTGTTCAAGACACAAAATTGAACACCATGACACAACTCTCTAAAAATTGGACAACATTTTCTTTGATGATGTGAAGCTTATTGGAGAAGATCAAATGGTCTTAGGTGATGGTAGTTCCTTAGGCTTTGAGGGACCATCACTGGCTTCATGCACTAGAGATGGTTAAGGTGGCTATGGTTGTCCTATTACTATTGCAACTTCAGGTAGAAGGTAGAAAGCATCCAATAATGCTTTCATTTTCTCCTCCTAACTCCTAGGACAATGCACCATCCACATAGCTTCCCAAATGTGGGTTGGAATAGGCACATCCCAAGGACACAAGATTTCTAGAAATAACTCCTTGACATTGATGAACTAGGGAGCAAACTATTTGCATTCAATTTTGAATGTTCATGCTATTTTCTTTAGCTCCTAGTAGTCATTCATTCATCTAGCTAAGTCCTTAGTGATGGATCGTTGATATGTGAATTTTCCTTTGAGAACTTCGAGTTCAACGTTAGTAGTCTCAAGCTTTTGCTTAGTGTCCTTGTGGTGTTTGAACTTGACCTTGTATAATAAATACAAGCTAGCCACCTATTTCTCCAATTTTGACTATGGCCATCTAGCTATTAGTATTGCCAAGTTTGCATACTGGAGACTGGACAACTCCATATACTCTGTCATTTCTTTGATCTACAATTGCTTCATTATTGTAGGCATCGATCCCATCAAGGATGGGTTACCACATCTCTCTTCCTTACTAGAGTTGCTAGAGAGATTCATTTACTTTATCCTTTGCCATCTAGATTTCTTTTTCATTAATTTCCTTTTGCAAGCCAACCTAGTTCCTATAGTGATTTTTCACTATTTGAAATTTGAGAGCTTCATTCTTCTGAGTGGCAATTTCAATGGTAGACTTTTTTTGCAAGGTGTGTACCTCCTCCATTGATAGATTACAGTTTTCTGTGGCCAATTTTCTTAGTTCAATGTTAACTCTAGCAAGTTGCTCCTACTGTTGATGAATGAATTCTTACATTTGATCTTTTTGAACACCAACATTTTGTAGGCAATGATTTTGCATAATTAATGCTTCATTTTCCTTGTGCATCTAATTCAAGTCCTTTTTGATTGAGTGCATTTCAACATCTACCATGGACTATTTGAAGATGGTCATTACTGCTTCCTCCTTAGCCTTTTGAAATCATTTTTGAAGCTTGAAACACCACCAATTTTGGGCTTTAGTATTACAATTGAAAATTTTTCTAAGTGCCAAAACTTGAAAAATTCTTCTAAGTGTTGGTGCTATGCTCCCGAGCATAGCTGGCATAGCAAGTTTTTCTAAGTATCCCTATTATGCTCTAGAGCGTAGCAAGTGTAGCCAGTACTAGACATCTAATTTTTCAAAATTTGACTAAGTGTTGTGCTCAACGATTGACTAACTATCGAGTTCAACGATTGAGGAAAGTCAACTATCGAGGAAAGCATAGCTAGTGTAGCACTATAGAGAAGCCTCCAAAAGCCTCTAGAGCTCAACATTAGCCTTCACCTTGGCTCCAGCACTCTTCTGGCAAGCAAGGTTAGCAATTATCATTTCTCCTGCACTCCTCGTTTGTCCCAAATTGTACCTACACTCTAGAGCATAGCGAGCTTAGCAACCAGAGTTAGAAAATTTTCTAGTCACCTTTGAACTTAGAATATTTTCTAAATTTTTCTCATAGTCCCAACTACCACACTACCACGTGGCACTCAATTAATGTTTTGTGCTAACCCTAGCGCTATAAATACCCTTGGATCCCTAACATTTTAACTACTGGCATTCCCAAACTCTAAGCATTCCCCAACGGTTGGCATTCTTTGATGATTGGCTTTCCCCAACTCTTGGGAATCCCCAACTATTAGCATTCCTTGATTTTTGGCATTCCTCAATGGTTGGCATTCCTTGACTACTGGCATTCCTCAATAGTTGACTTTCCTCAATCGTTGGCATTCCTCGACTATTGGCATTCCCTGACTATTGGCATTCTCTGACTATTGGCATTCCTTGATAGTTAGCATTCGTTGACTATTGGCATTCCCTAACGGTTGGCATTTCCAAGTGGTTGGCATTCCCAAGTGGTTGGCATTCCTTAGACGTGAGCATTTTTAAGCCACTTAGCATTTGGCATTTTGGCACCTTGGCACTTAGCTCCATGGGCAAATGAGACCTAGAGCACATCACACCAACAGAGAGGCAGAGTTGCATGTCATAGTCCACTGTAGCCTCATTGCAGCCCTACAGAACACTACATTATACACTATAGTGGCTAGCCCAGCAGGTGTGGTTCATCATAGTGAATTTCAGACTTGATGGCTCAACACCACCAAGATTATGACTATGCTTCCACTGCACCTTTTGTACACGGTGTACCTTTTGATACCTTTTTGGAGTTAACTACACTCCCATTTTGGGTAGTGTTCCATTTCTCTCTCTCATTTCTCGCATTTTCTTGCATTTTTTTGCATCTTTCTGCACTTTTTTAAGCATCGTCATGCTGTACTATGTATTGTTTGCATTTGCATTTCGGCTAATCATGCCACCCCCTGATTATACTCACTACCTTGATTGCAATCGACAAAGTCCCTATTCAATCAAAAAGACCATTTAGGATGCTTTGCCTCCATTTCTAGCAAGGCCCTCACATAGACAGGTGTAAGTTTGTGCGTCCATTAATCCCTTGCTGATTCCAGCCATTGACGTTTTGGTTGTTGTAGTTTTTTTTGGAATTAGAAGGAGGGCCTTTCCATTTTCTTTTGCATTTTATGATTTTTGTATTCCATGCTCTCTCCACCACTAGTTGGTATAAATAGACCCCATCATGAGTTCCCCTAGAACCCTACTAGAGAAAATCCAAAGTGTATCCTTAGTACTTAACCAAAACTCTAGATGTTCTGCAGAGCATAACAAGTTTTTAAAGTGTAGCAAGCTCTAGCATAGCGAACATAGCACTAGAGTTAGCCATTTTCAATAGCTTTCATAGTTAGCATTTTTTCTACATTTTCATACTTAGCATTTTTTTGCATTTTCATACTTAGCCAAATTTTCGTAGTTTCATACTTAACAAATTTTCTACAATTTTACACTTAGTCAATTTTTTTTTGTAGTTTCCATACTTAGCCATTTTTCTAGTTATTTTTTTGTAGTTTCCATACTTAGTAGTTTTTCTACATTTTTATACTTAGCCATTTTTTTGCTACCAGTAGATTTAGTCATTTTCCTGCAATTTTTAGAGTTAGCCATTTTTTGTAAACAGAAACTCTCACAAAAAAATTTGTGAACATGAATCCAAGTCAACCTTCCACACTGGTGTCTAACACATTTGATACCACGATACACCCAAAGTGTGTCATGCTAAGTCATGAACAATACAATTTTGTTTGTGCCAAAATCCAAGCAGGATTGCCTATGGATCACCTTGACCTAGAGGCAAAACAAGATTATGAATGAGTTCACCAAGACAGATGGGAGTACAACCCCTCCTTGTTTGACGTAATCCTACTCATGGAGCCCTATCACTAGCTATTGTCCCAACTCATTCATGAAAAGGAGCATGATATAGGGACAACCTATGAGAAAGCCTCATAGGAGGAAGAAGATGAGTTCAAGGCCCACTCCGAACAGGAGAGCCTCCTCTACATTATCTTCCAACAACTGCTCCCTAGTATGACCTCTCTTCAGTTTGGTCCACCTATCCTCTCTAAGATGGTGACCATGCCAATTCAACCTTCCTTACAAGCGACCACTACATTTTCGAAACCTTATGCTCATGTAGGGGCCAGCTCCCAACCCCAAACAACATAGGAATCCTACGTCCCGCTTGTCTCATCGATGCCCATGGCATCTATCCAACCCACTTGTGTATGGCCTACCTTAGTCATTGCATCAATCACTTAGCTGATGTGTTAACTAAACCTATCTGCTAGGATGTTAAACTAACAACGACTATTCACAACGATGTTAAATTGGTAATGACCATTCACTATGATGTTAAACTGGAAATGACCATTCGCTAAGATGTTAAACTAGAAAACTCCACAACCAAAAATCTAACCTTATGTTATGCAACCAACACAAGCCTAGCCAATGTAACTGACTGGCACATCACCAAGCTTGGATCAGGCATTCCAACTGATCCAAATCTTGATGTAGGAGATCAACCAACTTAAGGCTACCTCCTCTGACACTGTCAATGTGGTGGAATTCTACCAAATCAATCCCATAAGTCCTATGGTACCACTCTAACTCTCTCAACTAGGGTCTAGTTGCCTTAACTCACTAGGTACAGTGGTGAAGGAGACCCCAATGCACACTTGGTCACATTCCAATCCAAGTGCCTGCTCCTTCAAGCCTGGCCACACACCATCATGCACATGTTCCCCATGTCACTCACTAGCAAGGCCTTAGATTGGTATTGCATGCTACCCAAGGCCTCAATCTCTTCTTTGGAGGATCTCATAAGCCAAGTTGTAACACACTTCAGGTATAACATAAAGCCTGAAGCAATCCTTTACCAGCTCATGTAGGTCAAGTAAGTGTCATTATAGCCTATGCCAAAATTCATGCAATGCTAAAACACCACATTAAGTGAAATGCATGAACCCCTAGTAGATATGCACCTACTGGTCATTTTCAAGGATGTAGTAAATGACTTCATCAAGTCCAAACTATATTACCTAGCCCCGAAGCCTCTTAGCCAAGTGTTTGCCCAAACAAAAGGCATAGAAGAGGTAGCCCAAGCTAGTAATGACCTAGCCTATGTGGCCTATAGAAACCAACATGCACATAAGCAGAACTTAATAGTGGCAACAGTGGCCACAAGTGTATAAGCAACCAACTGAGGATTGATAGCTAAGCAGCCTAAGGCCCCAGCTCACAAAGTCACCAAATTTGGTGCCAACTTGCCTACATTAGTAGGGGCCACCCCAAGGTCCAAATTTGAGCGTAAGAATCGTTCAAAGTATACACATCTATTGATGAAACCTTCTGAGCTACTTGAGTAACTCTTGAAAGTTGGGTGAATCTAATACAAACATGTATCAAAGATTGCCTACCAAAAACATGATAGGTACCATGAACTACTAAGGAACCCCATCCTAGTAATATCGAATGAGCCCCTAGTCCCATAGCATTTCAGGCTGGGCCAATCCTATCATTACCACCAGTTGTTTGGTCATAATATATACAATTATTGTACTTTGCAGGATGACTTGCAAAGAATTATGAAACTGGGCCAAATGGTGCTCGACGTAGCAAGCCAATCCAACACAGTTGATGCCCCCTATGTCATAAAATCCATCAGTGTAGGTGGAAAGTCTATACTTGTGCAACAACCTTTTATGATTCACATGCCTCCTAACAAGGCAAAGATCCCCTCAGCCTCCACAAGTAAGAGGCCTCCCTTTATTCTCAAAGTGCCATCTTGGGCACCCACAACATCCTTTGTGGTCAAGGTCCCACAACAATTATTTGCTAAGACATTAAACTGGCATGACACAACAACAACAACCACTAAGTAACCTTTCATCATTAAGGTGCCATAACGATATGGCCTTGCAACAAATCCTAAACCACCATTTTTCATAAGGATACCACAACGTGATGGCCCCTCACCTACTCAAAGCCCAATAGTGGTCAATGTCTTAGTCTCTCCTTCTTCAAGGGACAACCCCACTGGCAACCCAGGTAGGCCTACCAAATGGCAACACAAGAGGATGAATAAGTGCCTTGCAACCCCCATGGCTAAAGCAAAGGCCATAACTAGCAAGCAACAACCGAACGTTGGGGCCCTTACCCCCAAGTTAGCCAAGCAACCCAAGCCCAAGTCCCCTCCATGAGAGATCTATCTCTTAAGACATATGGAGGAAGTCAAGACCAACATAACAACTGATGACAAGGACTTCATAGCTGTACTAACCTAGGTAAAACAAACACTCAAGCACAAGAATACAATGTTGATCTTGTACGACCTGGTCATGACCTCATCTACTCATCCTCAAGCATTGGCCTAAATGTTGGCCTCCATTCTTGTTACAAAGGACATCCCTATAGATGAGGCATCCATCCATGTAATGATGTTACCTCCTACACCACAAGAATCAATTTTAACATCCCTAACATTCCACGATGATGCAATTAAGGTCAACCTTAAATGAGGGGAGGTCACTGTAACTCCATTGTCCATTAGCATACATGTTGGGCAGTGCACCATCCGTAGAGTGCATGTTAATGATGGTGCAACAACAAACGTAGTTCTATACTCCATCATTGACAAGCTAGGCCTAGTAGAAAAAATCAAGCCAACCAAGATCACATATCTGAAATCCTTCAATGGATCATGCATCATCATTAGGGGTACAATCAACTTAGCCTTTGTGGTAGAAGAGATATTCTCCACCAATGCAAATTTCATTGTCATAGGGGAGATGCTAAGCTTCAACCTAATCCTGGGTAGGCCATAGCTAGCTCAACGATAGGTTGTCTCCTCTCCCATTCACCAAGAGATCCACCTTTCATACAAAGGTGGTTAAGTTATCATCCACGGTGATAACACGTTCTCTCCAGCTATCCACATCATACACATGGCGTAAGTGTTAGAGGTGGATTTTCTTGGTGATGCACCTATAGCAACCAACACAATGCTTAATGTTAACACACCCAAAAAAGTGGTTGAAGCCAATAGCCTTCTAGAGGATCCTAAGCCTTGTGCGCCCCCTAATCCATGCCTAGTTAGGAAGAAACTACATGACCAAGACTTTCTGTTGGCCAGAAATGTGCTAAGCACCTGCTTACTGCTTGCCTCCATAGGCCATGCATTTTTAGTTTTTTCTTGTGTTACATTTGTTCATGCATTTATATTTCACCGTTTTGCCTAGTTTACACACTGCTTTGCTTTTTTTACACATTTCTACTTTGTTTATGCGTCCATCCACTTAGCTTATGCATTACATTTAAAAAACATCAAAAACACATAAAAAAATTAACAAGAAACAAAAAACATAAAACTACAAAAACACATGGCTCGAAAAGGCCTTAAACTAGCCCATGGCTTGGAACGGCCTAAAACTAATGCTTTTTGCATTGCTTTCCTTTCATTCATGTATTTTAACCTTTTTTATGATAGGTGTCGCTTTATGTTGTTTTTCTAGTTGATTTTTGTAGGATCTTGCAGGCACGTAGTATGACTATGCATGTAGCATTGCACCTCACACAAGGAAGGTAAGCACTTGTCCACCATGACGTAAAAAACTTGGCATAGATAGTCTGCTATGACTATAAACTGGCATAGATTGTCCTTGGGTCATGATGTTAAACTAGAATAATATCCACTATTTTCTACAACATTAAATTGGCACCCAACAGTCTACTAGGACTATAAATTAGCACATCATAGTCTGCTAGGACCTTAAACTAGGTTCACGGTCTACTAGGACTTTAAACTGGTATGTTGTTAATCTGTTGGAGCACCTGCCACTGGTGACACCCTTGGGGCACTTGTAGCATCATCACCTTCCACCATTCTACTGATCTTTTGGAGCACCCACCATTGGTGGAACCTTTAGAGGACTTGTACAATCATCATACTAGCACTTTCATTGGCTTCCTAAGCACTTACAACTGGCATAGCATTTAATGCATTTGTACTTACATTTCATGTTTTATGGTTTTCTTATCTTCTCGGAGTTGTGTTTGTAGGATGAAGCCCTAGAGTAAATCATGCAAAGATACATCTCATCGTAGCAGAAAGTCATCACATTACTTCGATGTGCATGATTGAACTAGTTAAGCCACTTAAGAGTGCACATCCCCCTCATCCCATTATAGTCTACGGACATCCACTCCTTCATCCCAATAGCCTGTCATCCCCCACATACTCATGATTACACATCCCTCTAATGCATATGCCCTGTGATGCATATGACATTCTCTTCACATTAACCATAGAACCCAAGGTAGATGTAACACAACTCATCTTGGGGATAAAACACCTGTCCTATAGACACAACATGATTGCATCAAAAGAAAGCCCATCTACTAGATGGCCCACACCTTGCAGCTAGCATTCAGTAATGGAGGTTCACCTCATAGCAAAAAATAAAATAAAATAGAAAAAAAAAAAGAAAATTAAAAAAGAGGAAAATATAAAAAAACCAAAGATAAGAAAAAAAGGAGAAAAGCACATCCCCAAGAAAATTGATAGCATTGTAGTTTCACAATTGGCCCAACCTTGGATCAACTTTGACTCTCTCATGAACACTTCGATGAGAGGTCAATGCTTTAGGGGCAAGCCACTTCATGCCATGATCATTGTCAGCCATGTTGACTTTGCATTTTACATAATGATCCATTGTTTGCATTTCACTTCCATTGTTTACATTTCATCTCCCTAGCATTGCCTATACCCCTTATCCCTTACCATACTTTCATTCCCTTAGCACTCTTGCGCATGGTGAAATGACACTCAATCTAGTACTGATGAGTGATGTTGGTATGATGTCTGTTGTGTTTTGTAATTCTTTATCAATGTCTCTCAAGCCACTCCTCCAAACGTCAACAAAGAAGGGCCAATGAAGCACCACCAATTTTGGGCTTCAGCATTGCAACTGCAAATTTATCTAAGTGTCAAAACTTGAAAAATTCTTCTAAGTGTTGGTGTTATGCTATCAAGTGTAGCCAACATAGCAAGTTTTCCTAAGCATTCCTATTACACTTTAGAGCATAGCAAGTGTAGCCAGTACTGAACATCCATTTTTACAAAATTTGACTATGTGTTGTGCTACCCTCCAAAGCATAGCTAGCGTAGCACTATAGAGAAGCCTCCAAAAGTCTCTACAGCTTAGCATCAACCTTCACCTTGGCTCTAGCACTCCTCTAGCAAGTAAGATCAACAATTTTCATTTCTCCTGTGCTCCCCAATTGTCCCAAGTTGTACCTATGATCTAGAGCGTAGTGAGCATAGTAACTAGAGTTAGAAAAATTTTTGGTCATCTCCAGACTTAGAAAACTTTCTAAATTTTTCTCGTAGTCCCACCTACCACACTATCATGTGATACTTGATCTATGTTTTGCACTAACCCAATTGCTATAAATACCCCTAGATCCCCAACATTTTAAGTATTAGCATTCCTTAACTGGTTGCATTCCTTGATGGTTGGCATTTCTTGACTATTGGCATTCCTTGATTGCTGGCATTTCCTAAATGTTGACATTTTTTGATGGTTGGCATTCCCTAATGATTGGCATTCATTGATTGTTGGCATTCCTTAACAATTGACATTCCCCAACTATTGGCATTTCCAAGTGGTTGGCATTCCTTGGATGTGAGCATTTTTAAGCACTTGGTATTTGGCATTTTAGCATCTTTTCACTTAGCTCCATAGACAAATGAGACCCAAAGAACATCACACTAGCAGAGAGGCAAAGTTGCACATCACGGTCCATTGCAACCCCATTGCATCCCTATAGAACACTACACAATACACTACATTGGCTAGCCAAACAGGCATAGTTCATCATGGCAAGCTTCAAACTTCACGACTTGACATCACCGAGACTATAACTACACTTCCACTACACTTGTTGTACACTGTGTACCTTCTGAGACCTTTTTGGAGTTAACTGTGCTCCTATTGAGGGTAGTGTTCCATTTCTCTCTCCCATTTCTAGATTTTTCTTGCATCTTTCTACACTTTTTCAAGCATCATCATGCTATACTACATATTTTTTTCATTTGCATTTTAGCTAACCATGCCACCCCTTGGTTATACCCACTGTCCCAATTGCAATTGACAAAGTTCCTATTTAATCAACAAGACTATTTAGGGTGGTCTAACTCCATTTCTAGATAGGCCCTCATGCAAAGGTAGGGTTAAGGCTATGCATCCATTTATCCCTCAGTAATTCTAGCTACCAATGTTTTTGGTCATTATAAATCTTATTAATAGCTTCAACTCTTATTGTTATTGGGCTAAGGATTGCTTGTTTAGCAAGTCAAGCACAAAGTTTGGCAACCAAGCATTGATTTTGCTCTTGGTCCATTTTTAGTTGTCCCTCAAAAATGTTGCATCTACTCCTTGCATTTAGCAGCTCTGACTGGGTTGTAGTGATGTTCTCTGGAAGATCAAAGATATCTAGAGTCGGTTTCCTAGTTCTTACTAGTTATTCTAGTAGTTCCTTATGCTGGGCTGTGTTTAATTTCTTCTTGACCATGCCTATAGACATCTACACATTTTGGAGTGCAGATACATCTAGTATAGATGTTGTGGGTGCATTTAATGATTTAGCTACATGATCAACTACCACTTCTACTACGATCTCCTATCCTTAGTGTTGCATCACTAAGATAGTTACCTCTTCACCTTCCTCCAACCTGACCGAGAAAGATGAAGCATTCCTAGAGATTTCTAGGAATAGATGATGTGTTGCTAATGACACTATCACCTCTCGAGCATTAGGATCCAACCTCGAAGGTAGCTATGTTTTTTAGGTAGAGAAAATGAAACCATCCCTCTCCATCTAGCTAACTATTTGGGCCACCTCATTAAGGTGACTCATTACTAGTCGAAACATAGATGGATCCACCCCACTTATTCTTGCTTGTTGCTTTTTTCACTTAAGAGCTGCTCTCAAATTTTTTATAAACACTCAAGGACTATGGAGGCCTCCCTGAGTGGGTGGTGGTGGTGCTAGCTCCTCTTTTTAAATGATTGTTGCATTTTATCTTTCATGATTTCTACCCATGAGGCCAAAGGAGCATGCCTAAGAGTGTCATTTGAATAGTGAATAATACCTACCCTCTTGCAAAGTTTCTTAATAAGGCACAGAAAGGACAGGGTCTTCCTTCCACGTTTTTTCTCCTTGAAGTGCTTCTTGATCTCCAGATAAATCAATTATGGAACATTTATAGGAAATTTCTTGCTTAGAGTGACACATGCTTGAGTGGAGAAAGTAGTTACTTTGCTTGGCCTCATTGTTGAATTGAGGTGATAAGCCTGTGTAAGCATGCCACTGATAAAAGGCTTGTGTGAGCATACCATACTCCTTACGGTCCACCCCATAGCATCGCTGGGTCCACTCCCTTTTTTCCTGAGATCACCTTTTATTGATATTTTTTCCAATTGTGTTCCAATGTTTGGCAACACTAGTGCCTGTGCGATAGCTTCTATCGAATAGGACACTTGAATGTCCTTGATTTTTATGATGGACCCTAACTTGTAGCTATTACAAAATAGAAAGGTCTCTCCCATGTACCATTTCCCATTGGTTTTGATGATTGGCCACATGGGAGAGGTTTGCAATTGTGTTTTAACATCCTCTAGAGGATTTTCCAAAAATGGCCCAATTTTATCTCTTAAAGAACTAATCTTTGGATCTCTCAGGACTTGATAAAGTCTAGGTAGGCTTGAGCCAAAGTGACCTTAATTCTTGGCATAGGTCCAGGTGCTTCTCCTCATTGAGATTATTTTGTAGGAACTTATTCCTCTAGAATTTTTCAAACAGATTCCACTTTAGGTTCCTCATGAAGAGGTCTGGTTGCATGGGTCACCTCTTATTATTCTTGACCTTGTTCCTACTAGCCCCTTCTTGCTCTTGGCTTTGTTTCTACTAGTCCCTTCCTCTTGTAGGTTGTTTCTCCCATGGTTGTGAGGGTTCTCCTTCTTGTGAATGTTTTTGTTTGGGTGCCATCTATAATCACAATAGAACCATGGATTAGCAAGCATTATTCAACCTTAAAACAATTAGGATACCTTAACTCTTGAGGGTAGTTGCAGTTGGCTAAGTTGTTATTATGGCTAATTTAATTAACTGAATTATCATTTCTATTTATGTCTTATCATTAATGAGCCATCCCAAAGATTGTTGGAAGGGTTAACTTAGGAAAAATTGATGTTTATGTATGATTAAGGTTACTAACCCTTGGGGGAGTTAGAATTTTTTTTTGAAAATTGCATTGGAAACCTTAAGGTTTGTGGCCCCCATGATAAAGATCTTACCTCTAGTAAGTGCAAGATTGAAAAATGGAGTGATTTGGACAAACAATTTGAAAGTTATTGACTCTCTAAGGTTTTGGGCTATGAAAAATTGTAAAAATTCCCCATGTTATGAGAAAATTGTAAAAAATTCCAAAGTGTCTGATGGTATATATAGTATTTTTTCCATGCGTTGATGAGGCCTCATCGATGTAGTTGTTGACCACTGTTAACTTTCATTAACTTTGGTCAAACTTTCAAAATACAAGGAATTTTTTGATGAAATTGGAATCGAACGAAAGCTTAGAAGACCAAGAATAGTATGAAATCATGAGAAGAGGGTGTTGAAGTTCATAAATTTGAAAAAATGAAGAAAAATTAATTTAATGGATGAATGCAATAAAATATTAGTATTGAGTAGTTTACACAATGGAAAATATGAAATATAAGATTGTAACAATGTCAAAGGTTAGGAATCTTAAATAATTAAGACAAAAGCTATGCAAGTGGGTCTTCCCCATAGCAAGCTGAAGCCCTCTTTGCTCTTGCATAACCTCAACTAAGGAGTCTATGGGCATCGTAGTCAATTTATTGATCATGACAAGTTAAGGACCAATCCAAAAGAAGCCACTAAAGAATCCCAATACGTTAGACTAAGACATAGAGCATAACATAGAACTCAACAGTGAGGTGAGTGATGGTAGCATGGATGGATAATAGAGAAGTTGGAATGAAGTTCCAAATTGAGGTCATAATAAGTATCTTGTGGAATTGTTAAAATGACCTGAGAAGTTCCATCCTTAGTCCAGACCAAAGCCTTCCACTTTTAGTAACTTTGCATTGCCACTCTAAGACTAATCCACCCACTTGAGACACAAGATTATCCTTGTAAGACAACCACCATTCCACAAAGAGGAAAGAGAAGTAAGAAGTGAGAGAGAGACGGCCTTAGTTAGAGGGGACCTTTAGGCATAGGTGTATGTCTATTGAGTCCCATAACCAATGCTTCTAGCCCTTTTATTTGTCCAAGGGATGTGCTTTGAATTCCCATTATTTTTTTTATGAAATGGGAACCACACCATGCAAGGACTTATTTTTGATGAAGGGGTGTGCTTTGAATTTCCATCATTTTTTTTGAAATGATGGGAACCACACCATGCAACAATGTTATTTGTCTTCCTATCATTGGGTGGTATGGAATGGTAAGAAGTTCCAAAAATAACACATAAGCACTCAAGCAAGAAAAAGAGTATAAAGAGTATTGAGTCCCCTTGAAGTCACACCCTTTACAAACCTTTGGATCCTTCCTAATTCTAGAACTACCAAGGCCACTGATTAATTAAAAGTTTCTTTAATGAAAAAGGGACCTCAAATTCATAGAATAAAGAAAATCATAGAGCTCATTTAGATGGGTAGATGATGTTGACTCATTGCTTGTTCCATGAAAAATAAACCATGTCAAACTCATCAGATATCAGAATTCAAAAATAGAAACTAGGCATCAACAATCACACATTAAGCATAAACCATCATTAGTAAATAGGAACAGCAACATTGTGTCCTACGACAATAAAGAAGATTTATTATTAAAATGAGAAAACATCAGACTTAATGAAAAGAAATAAAATAAAATAAAATATATAATAAAGTGTAAAATAATCAAGAAAGTTTAAAGGTACTAAAGATGGTGTAAAATCTAGAAAAATTTGAAATAAAAAATATTTGTAAAATCAAAAACATGAAAAACAAAAAGGCAGAAAAATTGAGAGGCCATGGTACTGGTTAGCACAGATGGCCATCTCCCCCAAAATTAATTTGGAAGGAGGAGATTTGAAAAATCAAATGTTGGTGTCCATTAGTTGAGGTGGTATTTACACAGGTTAATCTTGGTTCTAGAAAAGGTTTAATTTGTTGGATATTGACCAACTGCTTTTTACTTGTGTTGTTAGGTTTGTAAATTATCATGGCCCCAAAGGAAAAGGTTTGATTAATTATATAAGGTCTCTCCGACAATGTTTATGTGTGGGGTTCCAGTAGAGGACCTTATCTCTTAGTTAAAACCAATTCATGGAATTGCTTGCTAAATGCCTTGTTCACCTCATTCAAAGATAGGGCCACTAAGAAATTTTCATCTCGCACATTTAGATTGATCAATCTTTTCTTTTGTGATAAAATTAGGTCAAGGTTTAGATCACAGACCATTGAGGGTGTACAGAGCTCAAATTGAATTGGGAGTGTTGAAAGTTTTCTATAAACTAACTCATAGGGAGAATATCCAATAGGAAGTTTCCAAGTTGATCAGTAAGCCCAGAGAGCATAATTAAGTTTTATGCTCCAATCCTTCCTATATTTGCTAATGGTTCACCTTCATATTTTTGTAATCTCCTGGTTGGTTACCTTTGCTTGACCGTTGGCTTGGGGGTGGTAAAGTGTTGTGAATTTATTTTTTACCTCCAAGCATTACATTAATTTTCTAAATGTCTCCCTTGTGAGATGAGTCCCATTATCAAAAATTAGTGAATGCGGCACCCCAAGCCTATTTACAATATGTTGTTATATAAATCTAGTGATAGTGGATGATGTGCAATTTGTAATAGCTATCACTTTAACCTATTTTATGCAATAGTCAACTACTACTATAATATATGCTTTCCTGTTAGACATGGATTTGATGAGACCTATAAAATCAATGGCCCATATGTTAAAAGTTTCTAGTCATTGAATCCACTATTGAGGATCTTTCATACGAGTGATCTTCCATCCATCACATTGACAATGTTCACAAGGCTAGACAAACTGATGGGCATCCCTAAAGATTGTGGGCCAATAGTATCCTACCATCAATATTTCTATGGTCATGCATCTCCTTGCATAGTGGCCTTTGCAAGATCCTTTAGGAGCATCCTAGAGAACGTGTAGTGGATCTTTGTCAAGGGCACACCAATGGATCAAGTCATTGACACACACCTTGTAAAGGTGTTCGTTAATTTCCATGAAGTATTTGACCTAATGAAAAAATTGTTGCTTTTTCCTAAAATTCAAGTTTTGGGGCATCTCTTAAGTGAGAAGATATGTGAGAATGCCATTATACCATATTTCTTTTTCAGGCATTTCTTCATTTATTGCTCTAGTAAAGAGGAGTTCATTTGGAAATTGATCAGAGAGCAAGCTCTCCTCCTCTTTGTTATCCCATATTAAGTAAGAAATATGGTTAGAGATCACATTCTTGGTCCCTTTCTAATCTAACATAGTAAGATCAAATTCCTGCAAGATCACATGCCACTATATAACATGAGGACTCACCGTCAACTTATTCATAAGTAAGCGAATTACACTATGGTCTGTATGTACAAATACTTTGTAACCTAGCACATAATGTCTAAAATTTTCTAATGCATAAACCATTGCCATTAATTCCTTCTCAGTGGTGGTGTAATTTAACTATGCTCCCACAATTCTTTGACTCATGTAGTGGATATAATATGGATGTTTCTTATCATCCATCTGCATGAGCACTGCTCCCAAAGCATAGTTAGATGCATCTATCATGATATAGAATAGTTTGGACCAATATGGTGCTCATAGGATTGGTGTTTCTATGAGTTTATCTTTTAATTATTGGAATGCATTTTCACACTCCTTGGTCCAAATGAGAGGTGCATATTTCTTTGTATGTTCTACCAATAGCTTTGCAATATTAGAGAAATTCTCAATAAAGCGTCGGTTGTAACCAGTGTGTCCAAGGAATGACCAAACATCTTTAAAGGTCTCTAGTTAGCATGTTATTCCTTGGATGAACCTCATATTTTCTAGGTCTACCTCAATTCCTTTATGTGAAATTCAATGTCCTAACATAATTCCTTCTTAGACCATGAGATGGCTCTTTTTCCAATTGAGCCATAAGTTTATCTCAACACATCTCTTTAGTACTTGCTCAAGTCAGTCCAAGGCTTTCTCAGAGGTAGCTCCGTAGGTGGAGACATCATCCATGAAAGCTTCAATACCACTACTAATTTGTTGTTGAAAGATACTAAGGACTAAGCATTGAAATGTTGTATGGGCATTACATAGGCCAAATGGCATCTTACAATATGCAAAAGTTCCCCAAGGACTCGTGAATGTTGTTTTGGACTAGTCTTTTGGTGCAATTTGGATTTGGTTATAGCCACTATAACCATCCAAGAAACTATAATAACAATGCCCAGATATGATGTCTAATACTTGATCTCCAAATGACAAAGGAAAGTAATCCTTTAATGTTCCCATATGTAACAACCTAAAGTTAATGTAAACTTACCATTTATCATCCTTCTTTAATACAATTATGAGTGGACCAAATAGCTCACTCTCCATGATTAGATAGATAAACCTTGCCTTAATGATTTGCTTCAATTTGGGGTTTAGTTTCCTTTGTGGCTACCTTTTAGGCTTCATGGTCAAGTCAATGTAGATGCAGTGTTGGCATATCCTTGGATCGATTCCTGTTAGCTCTGGATATGACCAAGCAAAGGTTGTTGACCATTTATTAATCATTTTCTATGATTTTTATTTTTTTAGGAGAAATTTTGGCATTAATGATGACTATTTTAGCATTCTTTAAAAATGCATACTCCATTTTGACTAGTAAATTTTTTAGTTTTAAGGGCTCCTGTTTGAGGTGATTAAGGATCTCCAAGTCTCCCTAATAGTTATCATCATCTTAATTAGAGAGTCAAGAATGGACTTTTTCAATTTTGTCCATGCCTTCTACATGTGCACAAGTTAAGTTCTTAGTTGGCTTCATGCATATTGTGCTACTATTTGAATTAGTTATTAGCCATTTGATGCCCACCTACTTTGTGACTGTTGCATACAAACACC
Source organism: Gnetum montanum (assembly GCA_015680685.1). NCBI lineage: Eukaryota > Viridiplantae > Streptophyta > Gnetopsida > Gnetales > Gnetaceae > Gnetum > Gnetum montanum. The sequence continues at coordinate 42,768 of MNCI01020208.1, read as the reverse complement.
TCTAAATGTTAACTTCTTATGCACACTAATTACATGCCTTAATGTATGTGCTTTTGATTAACCAATTTTTTTATAAAAAATTGCACCCATTGTCATCATACACGATGCATGGAATACACGTTTTCTCAATTTTTCCTAACTCATTCTCCTTAGATATTTCGAGAGATAGGGTCCTTATACCCATTCGTGCATCGACCGTGCTTAACCAAGCCCTTCCCATGATGATGGGGAAGTCACATTTGTAGTTGTCCATGTTGTTTACTAGAAAATTAGCAAGATAGGACCACCCACAAACTATGGTCACAATGTGCTCTATTAAGCCCAAATGGACAATAATCGACTGATCTACTAATTTAAGATAGATATTACTCTACTTAAGAGGTGGTAGGTTTCAAGCCTTGTACATATCATGGGAGATGAGGTTAACTCTAGAACCAGAGTTAAGAAGAGCCTTTATGGGCTCTTGTCTAGCAATCTGTAGAAAGATGAGCGAACTTCCTAGATCATATCTTTTTGTAGGAAGGTTGCTAGCCTTGATCTAGCTAGAAACAACATGAGTTAGCCTTATAGTGCAAATCCTAGGTAGCACTTGGTTTGAAGGATGCTCAAAGGTATTTGATGTAGGGGATGAGGCTGCTTGAGATGTAGGGTGATCAACCAAAGTAGGTTGTGAGGGCTAGAGAGGACTTCTAGGCTGAAAGAAAGGTTGTTTCCATGATTGATTATTAGGACCACTTGGTTGAAAAATTGGTTCTAAGTGTACAACCCTTATAGCATTTCATTGTTGCGACTATGGAGGAATCTCATCTTGCATAGATGAAGTAAGAGGTAATTAGGTTGAAGGTAGAGGTGTAGGTGTAGAGGAATGTGGATGATGATAAGGATACGAATATGGGTTTTATCCTCAAGTATATGGTGAATGTGTTCAGTGGTACTCTAGAGGGTAATAGTGATGTTGGAATGATGCATTACTTGCCAAACTTCTAGGGGAGATGGGTTTCTAAACATATTACCCATATGGATCTGGTTTTCTATAAGTATACTGCTACCTTGGTGGTGGTATTCCTCATAATTTTGGTTGGTACCATTGTTGGTACTGTTCATAAGGTTGTAGAGGAGTTCCACTTGGATAGTAAGCTTATCGCTATTGGTGGAACTACCTTGGATTGCCTTGAGGGTAAGGTAATCATCTTGGAGCTTGTCTACATGCTAGGTGAGGATTTAATGTGTACAGTCTAGACTCTTATAAGTGTGATATCACATGGTAGCATTCCTTTAGATGTCCATATTGATACATGTCACATTTAGTTTCATCATCACAGTCAGATTCCATAACTTCCTCTACTGCAGCAGCTTTTCCCTTACCTCTTTAGTATGCATGTTCAGCTTTTTTTCATCATCTATGATAATGATCACTATTCTACTGTTTGGATTCTTCAGTAATCTTCAAAGTGGTTTGAAAATTTTCATCAAAAGAGTCCCATAACTTGTCAACCTTGGCTGAAATATCAAAAAGAGATTTTTGGATAGGCAAGGTCATTTTGTTTACCACTTCATCAAGTGGTGACTCCTCCTCATCACAAAATCAGACCTCTCATTTTCTAATGGATGGGTCCCTATTATACTCTTTAGCACTCTTCGTTTTTCATAGCTCACCTTATTCTTTTGCTACCTACTCAATTATCCTTTAGATATGATGAGCTCTCATTTTAGACAACCTTCCTTGGGCATACACCCCAAGGGTTCTTCTTGTTTTGGCTCTAAGCCCATCTATGATGTGGTGAAGTTGTTCCATTTAAGAGTAACCTTGGCTAGGGCATCTATGTAAGAGTGAATAGTATTAGCCCATGGCAGCTTCCAAGGGTTCATGTGCTCCTTGTTTCTAGCCAAGACACTCTAGAGTACGTCTAGTATTTGTCATTAAATAGCTCTAGCATGGTACTTCATCTTCGAATAGTTTTTGGTTCCATGGACTAATACTAACTTTTAGCTTTCTTAATGAGGATCCTTGGAAAGAGCTTAAGTTTTTGACACTCATTCTCTATGTTTTGTAAGGCACATGTACCTTGAAAAGCTTCTAGATGTGTTTGCAGATTAAAATTATATCCCCCCTCAAATCTTTGGATATTGTTCATATCTAAGCACTTGATCTGACTATCCTTCATATGCATTGTTGGGATTTTCATTGCCTCTACAATATTGAACATAATTTGAGCCACCAATAAAGGTTCATCATCATCACTACGTTGATGACACTGATGATGGTTTTGGCAACCCCTTCAATTTTGGTGGCCTTCACTATCATTATTATTTCATTGATCACCTTCATCATGGTTGTTTTAATGGCGGTTTCCATGAGAATCATTAGATGAAGAGGAATGTTTAGAATTGGATGAAGAGGATGAATAGGAAGGTGGACTACCACTACCATTACTCTTATGCTTTTTATGATCAACATCATTAGATCCCTCATCATTGCAATGTTCACCCAAGTCCCTACCTTGGCTATCACTCTTTCTTGAACTTGGTTTATGAATAGTTGATCACATAGTCAAGTTCACATCCTTACCATTAGTAACAAGGGGTGGAGAATCTTCATGTTGAGAACCTTCCAAGGGAGGATCCTCATTGTCCTCTTGATCTAGTAGGAATAAGGGATTAGTGTAATGTTTCCCCTTTGTTGCTTTAAGGAGTCTCTCCTGATGTTTATCTCACTTACACTGTGTTTTAGTTGGACAATAGTTTTGAGTGTCACATCCTTCCACAATATACTCTTCATGAAGGTTTCCTATGCCCAACTTCCTAAGGGTTTTAAATAGCATTCTAGGCATAGATCTATCAAGGGGAAAAATGACATTGCCCTCCTTATCACATCATTGCATTTGTTCATCCTAATATGGGATGAAAGTGAAATTTAGCACAAACTCATCTGGATGAGTGTATACCAGCTTGCATTCCTATTGGACCAGAGATTTAGTATCTTTAGGCTTACAAGAAGAGAAAGACATTTTGTAAAACAAAATGAAATTATTAGTGTGCCTTTATAATTTATCTATAGTAGGAATGTTATTGACCTTTATGTTCATAAAAAAATATTAGTGGTATCCACTTAGACCTAAATAGTGCACGTTCCATAAAAAAAGTCCCTGACAATCATGCCAATGATGAGCGATGAGGTGTCCCTACATCCAACCATACAAATTACAAAGTGTTCCTATGCAATCTGGTCGAATTCTACGAACTTTATTGTTTCCAGTGCACAAACCCTTTAGAAAATGAATCTAGCCTTAAGGTCAATTGTTGTCCTCCCAATTACACTTGTGATGTACATTGGTATGGTTAAGTGTAATTGAGACATCCAATTTTTATCATTTTGTATTTTATATTTTGGTGCTCAAAATGTAGATGAAAGGATATTAATTAACTAATCTAAATTACTAATTAACTAATCATTTAACAAATCCTAATATAAGTATCTGTTCCCACTTTCCGTACATGTCCTGAACCCACGTATACACTGCTAGGTGACCAAACGCTACGCTACTAGGCATACCAGGTGATAACCCTACTAGGATTACCAAGCGAATACATGTTATGCTCTAAGTGGTCATACTTATGTGTGTAATCTATCTTGCTTAATTGTCTCATGAACGTAATAACTAGAAAATATTTGATAACTAATTGAAAGAATTTAATAAATAATTAAAAATAATAAATGCATAAATAAAATAGCTAATTTATCCAAAGTGCTACAAGGTTTATCAAAAAGCTCATCTTTATTGATGCACACACTATCTTGCTTAGGTGCCACAATGCTTGAATAAAGATCTGTACAGTCAATGACTCCTATTGCAGGCACTTAGGGAAAAAATTCTAACTTTCAAATGGAAAAAGTGCAAGAGCTTCACTACTACTAAAATCTTGATTTCCGATAATGTAGCTAGTAGGCACGTATTTATAGGCAATGAATAGACACTGCATCAATGAGGCCTCATTGACGTAGGAAAAGATGCATCAATGAGGCCTTGTCAACGTGGTCAACTATGTCGACAAGGCCTCATCGATGCAACCAACCAATGATGACTCATCAGTAACTAATCCTCATTAAAGACATATAAGGTGCATTAGTTATCTAAATATTTTTCCTAAGAGATGAGGGAACAATGTACTTTGAACTTTTAAATTGGAAGTTTTCATGATGCTGTGAGGTGTGATGTGCTTCCAATAGATTGTGCTGATGTAAGACTTGGAAGACCTTGGAATTTTAACAATAGTGCTTAATTTGATGAAGCAAGAAATGTCTAGAGTGTTGTTAGACCTAATGGAGTCCATGATTTGATTCCCATGATAGCTAAACAAGTGAGGCAACAAAGCTCACTTAATTCTTCCTTAATCCTTCTAGGAAAGATGGAATATATTAAGGAACATGATGAAATTGGTTTTGGTTTTGTTGTTATGACAACAATTGCTACTAACCATGATGATGTGTAGGTTGAACTTCCTACAGGTTTGCTAGGCTTGAAGAGAAATTTACCAAGATATTCAAGGAAAAATTGGATGGAATACCATCTATGAGAAATGTACAACATTAGATTGACTACATTCTTGGTTCTACCATTCTAAACAAGAGAGCTTACTGGATGGCACCAAATTAGAGGGCTGAATTACAAAGGCAAGTAGAGGAGTTACTTGCAAATGGCATCGTGAGGGAATCCATTTCACCTTGTGCAATTCTAGTTGTGCTAGTGCCAAAGAAGGATAGTTATGAATGGAGGATGTGTATTGATTCTAGGATAGTGAACAAGATAACAGTGAGGTACAAGTTTCCTATTTCAAGGATGGATGATATCCTTGATGTGCTTACTAATGTTGAAATTTCTAGCAAAATTGATTTGAAGAGTGGGTACCATCAAATCAGAATTACGCTTAGTGATGAGTGAAAGATAGTTTTCAAAACACTAGTTCAATAATTTGAGTGGGTGGTGATGTCATTTGTGTAACAATTGAAAATATCAATGGCTAGAACACCAAGCTCCATAGGCACATAGCCTAGTCCAAAATCCATGTGAAGCTTGTTGGACGTAGATACAGGGCACCCTATATTGTTTGGTCGATCTAATAGGGACTTACCAGATGCAATGGTGGTGCAACATGGTTACCTACAATGCTAATGTGAGACAATGCTAAGAGTCCAAGTTTTGTTTATGGCATTTGTGGTGTTTGTGATGTCAATGGGGCTATAGGTGCTAGAGGGGGGTGAGTGTAGTCAAGAGTTTTGACAAGGTAGACTATGTTAATGCATGATGAATGCTACCTAAAGTTAGTTCAAGTGTGTATACATAGTAAAAATAGTGAAAAATGCAATTTAAATGCAAAAAATGCAAAGAAACAGAGAAAATGGAGTAGAATACCATCCAAAATGGGGTTGAGCATAGTTAACACTAAGAGGGGGTTTAGAAGGTACATGTTGTATAGTAGGCATAGGTGAACAACATAGTCACAGTTCCTAAGTAGTCTGACCATGAAGATCGGTGCTCTACTATGGTGTCTATGTTTGCTAGGTTGGCCGCCATGGTGTACTGTTGGATGTGGTGTTCTGCTATGTTTCAAGGGTATCTACGATGGTCTACAACCTTCCCTGTTCACTTGTTTGCCAATGTGCCCTTCATTCGCATATGAGGTCTCCCTCCTTACTATGTTGAAGACGCATGTATTTATAGGGTTGGGGTTAGCAAGAAATGCAAGATGGATACCACATGGCAAATGGGGATAGTTTGGACTACACTCAATGTAGTTATTGTTCATGTGATGTATTGATGGAGCTGATGATGTTGCACTTTCCTATGTTGTGCCAAACTCTGCGAGACTGTAAGACTATGACTACACTGCCAACCACATGTGTGTGCACTGAGAGGACTGTGAGGTGCTTGAAAAATAAAACTTGTACTACGCTCTACAAGACTATGCTCTCTATGCTCTCACATGGGGTTGAGCATAGTTATAATTTTGGGTTAAAAGGGGGTACAAAAAAGAGATATTTTTTTGACTACACTTCTCTAAGGTGAGTTGACTATGTTCTAGAACTGAGTTGAGCATCATTGCTGCATTGTGGAGGTCGTTAGAGGGTATCCTTGCTAACTATACTCTTCTAAAAGGTGACTATGCTCTATGCTGGGGATGAACGTAATCTCACTATCAATGAAATCTATGAGAAAAATGGATTTTTGTAGACTAAGCTCTCCCCTGAAGGCTAACTACGCTCTAAACTGGGGGTGAGCATAGTCTTGACACTTGATAAAATTTATGAAACTGATTTTCTGTTGACTATGCTCTCCATGAGAGGCTCACTATGCTCTAGAATGGTATGCTTGTGGAAGAGCATAGTCTCAACATTTAGGCAAAATTTCAAGATTCCACCCTCCAATTGACTATGCTCTGGGAGACCACACTCTCTATGCTTTGTAGAGGGGTTGAGTGTAGTTCTCTCTTTTTGCCAAAATTTGCAACCAGGATGTTGTAGCCCAGATTTTGTGGTGTTTCAATTTGGGCTAAAGAATGCACTTGATACATGCATGAGGATAATGCATGATGTATTGAAGGACTTAATTGATAAGTGTTGTATTATCTTTTTTGAAAATATTTTGGTGTATAGCTCTAATGAGGAAGAGCACTTGGATCACTTGAGAATGGTGTGCCTTAAGTTGGAGGAGGCACAATTGGTGATCAACGTGAAGAAAAACCATTTCTTCAAGGCATGAATCACATATTTGGGTTCATGTGGTTTCTAAAATCATATTCAGATGGAAGCTACCAAGGTGAAAGGTATAAGGGATTGGCCAACTCCTAAGAATGTTGGGAAGGTAAGATCATTCCTTAGTTTAGTAGGTTTTTATAGATGGTTCATAAAATATTTTAGTGGTATTTCATGGCCTATGTTTGCATTGTTGAAGAAAAATAAAGGATTTAGGTGGAATAATGAAATCCAAAGGAGCTTTTACTTGTTGAAAGCATAGATTACCAATGAACCAATGCTTGCAATTCTAGATTTTCAAAAGCTTTTTCATGTGGAGGTGGATGCAAGTAGATTTGCCATTGGTGGGGTACTTTTACAAGAAGGTAGGCTTGTTGTNTTGCCATTGGTGGGGTACTTTTACAAGAAGGTAGGCTTGTTGCAATCTTTTCTGAAAAGTTGAATGAGTCAAGGAAAAAACATAGTGTATATGAGAAGGAGTTGTACACTATTCTTCAAGCAATCAAGCATTGGAGGCATTACTTATTGTCCAAAGAATTCACTTTGATGAAGGATCACAAAGCACTTCAATTTCTAAACTCACAAAAGAAGCTGAGTGCAAAGCATATGAAGTGGGTTGCATAGTTACAAGAGTTCAATTTTGTGTAGAAGCATAAAAGTGGAAAAGCTAATGTTGTAGCTGATGCACTATCTAGGGTGCATGTGGTAAATTTTAGTGTACCTCATGTGGAAGGTATGGGTGATTTTGCTTCTATATATGAGCATGATGTTGATTTTGCATAGGTTTAGAGGAGCCTCAAAGAGTCATTGATGAATAAGATAGACCAATGGAGGGACTATCGTATTCAAGATGAACTATTATTTAATAATGGAAAGGTATGTGTTTCTAATTGTGATTTTAGGAAGATGATTTTGTTTGAAAACCATTGTAGGTGCATGGTAGGTCACATGGGCAAGGTTAAAACATTGGAACCTATGGGTAGAAACTATTTTTGGCCTAGTATGGCAACAGAAGCCTCAAAATTTGTGAAGGAGTGCTTGACATGTCAAAAATTTAAAGGACATAAAGGTGTGGATAGACATTATGTGCCTTTGCCAATTCCCAAGAGTCAATGGGAAAGAGCATCAATGTACTTTGTGAGTGGTATTCTGAAGACCGAGAGTGGAAATGATGCAATTTTTGTTGTTATGGATAGATTCTCCAAGATGGCACATTTTTTTCCATGCAAGAAGGTGAGTAATGCCTCTCATGTTGCAAATTTATTTTTCTAACATGTTGTGAAGTTACATGGTATTCTTTTGAATATTGTTAGTGACAGAGACTCCAAGTTTACAAGTCATTTTTGGAGGTCCCTTTGGAAGATTTTAGGGACAAATTTGAATTTTTCTAGTGCATATCATCCACAATCTAATGCCCAAACAAAAATGGTAAATAAATCATTGCTAAACATATTGAGATGTTTGTGTGATGGACAGCCAAACTGGTGGGAAAACTTGTTGTGTCATGTTGAATTTTCATATAATAATGCTTTTCAAAGGAATGTGGGCAAGTGGATGCCTAATTTTGTTGTTGGTGACTTGGTTTGGGTGCACTTGAAGAAGTGGTTGAGAGGTGTTAACTTCTCCAAATTGAAAGCTAAGAAGTTGGGGCCTTTCAAAATAAAGGCTTAAAATAATGACAATGGTTTAGATTGATTTACCAAATGATGTTGGTATGTCTTTTGTGTTTAATGTTTTAGATCTTGTGCACTATCCTAGACCAATTAATGAGGAGACCATATAGGGAAGCATCCATGATTTAAATGCGGCTATTCATTAGTCCAAGCCTTCAATAGAGAAGGAGGGAAGCTTCTAGCACTTGGGAAGTCAAGATGCATGAATATTTTTAGTGACAATTTTTAGTCACTGCCGATGGTGGTCACTGCGAGGCAAGAAAACCAACCTTTGTTGAAGAGGGAGAGAGATAGTGAAATGAAGATAGATCGCTGTGAGAGTGCTTGTGCTACCAGCGTGCACTCTGCCGCGTGTGCTGCTCTTGGCTGGTTTCGTGGTTGGCACCCCCTGGACCTGATTCCCTGGTTTCGTGGCTGGTTCCTTCTCTATAGCCGGTGCCCACCACTTCCACCGTTGTAACGCACATCGGTTCAAGATGCATGAAGCGTCAGTTACGACCCACTGCCCGCGTGGGTTACCGCAGCCACGTTCATCATTTTTAATGTCTATAATTTTAAAATATATTGTTAATCATGACCCGGTACCTAGCATAGCGATGTTAGCATCAACATGTACATTCATGGAACCTACCGAGGAGGCATGTCTTAAATGAGAAGCAAAACATAAACTTTTTGCATGGCGATAACATCCTAGTCTCATTCATCTAATCTTCTTTTTTAAGAAAGACTTAACATCCTAGTGACGCTCATGGATGAGTCTAATGTCTCCACCTCTTTTTGATGCTTCTCCATAAAGCAGAACATCAATGCCATGGCTGCCGGGCAGGGACCTGCTATCGGTCCAGCATTTTCTGGAAGAGTCCTTGCTGATGCTCAAATTGCTGAAGGACTGGCTGGACGCAGCCGTCGTAAACACGTGGGATGATATACGAAGAAAATTTAAAATCTGGCAATTATTAAAATAAATTATGAAAATGTAATCTTTTTCTCTTAAAATAAAGTTTTAATTTCGTTGAAAACTAATGGTCTCCAGCCTCCTTAATACATGTTTTGTCCCTAGTGTAAACGTAAAATGCTCCTAAAAAAATTTAAATGTGAGTTAAAAAAGGCTTGAGCAATATTCTAGATCCCTTAACAATGATTTTAAGATTTTTTCAAATGTTATGGATTGACATTGAACGGTTACTTTAAATAATGAAAGCACAACATCAGGACTGTATTTGCTTAATTAGAGGTGCAAATGCAGAAATGGTGGCTCTACCCTCTATGCACCTAAGGCATTTGTTTTAGATTCTTTTGGTTGGCTTTGTCTACTTTTTTTGGGGAATGACTCACTCACCTAGATAGCCTACTTTTCTTGAAGAATTAGACACCCTTAGTAGAGTAGAAAAAACACATTGCATAGAGTTGTTGCAAAGTTGATGCTTGCATGATTTATGTACAAGAAAATAATAGAAAAACAAAATTAAGGATGACAAGGACAATAATACATGGATGATATAGAATGCATTGGTAATTCAGTGAAGATCAAGTAGGTAAATTTCATATCTATCTAAATAATAAAATTTATGATTGAAAAAGAATAAAATAACTCCCTTCCTTTTCTAGATGTCAACATTACCAAGGTCATGAATAATAATAAGAATTTAACTAGCTCTTGTGGTATATATCTAAAAAGTACAATTTATCATTGAAAAAGAATAAAACAACTCCTTTCCTTTTCTAGATGTCCTCATTACCAAGGTCATGGATAACTCTAAGAATTTAACTAGCTTGTGTGGTATATATAGGAAAAAAACCGATACAAATACATATTTGGATTCCAATTTTAATCATCCTTTTAGTCAAAAGATAGGTGTTTTAAAAACCTTAATGTTTAGGGCCCTAATAGTTTGTAATACAAACATAGTGGTCAAAGAGTCTAAACATCTTGATAATTTCTTATATTGAACAGTTATAGCCCTGGTTCTATTGAAAAGGCTTGGAAAGATAGTATTAACTAGCTTATTAAAGGAGAAAAACCCGTTAGGATTATGTTGATGATAGAAAACTAGATGAAGATTTAATCAAGAATAAAGATGATAATAAATATCCAATAGCAATATTACTTTTTCAAAAAAGTATTTATAATAAACTAGGAAAAATATTGAGAAAAGAAACATTAAAACCATAGTTCAACATATCAATAAAATTAGGGATCAGTATCCTTCTAAGAGGATACCATAAAGAATTTGATTTCTTGAAAAAATGAGAAATTTCCAAATATCTTCCATATTATTATCCAAAATTGCTGTGATAATTGCTTTCTTCCTAGCTTCACTAACTTTTTTTAATAAATAATATCATTCTTAGTAATTATTTCATATACAATTATAGAGTTATTAAGAAAATCCAATATGCCACACTTCCAGAAAATATTTGGAAATGATTTATGCAAATTATTATCAAATTTAAATAAATTATCTAGATTAAAAATCAAGTTTTTGAAATTTTTTCTTCTCAATTTATTAAGACCATAAAGGCCTAAGAAAAACTAGGATTAAAAATCTTTGGAGGAAAAAGAAAACAATGAAGAATGTTTTTGAATTTTTTAAGACATAAATATAGAATTTAAGCAAAAGAGCTGGTGTTTGTCCTTCAAGTGATAACCTTTTATTTACTACAATTTGTTGATCTAGAATTATCAACTATGTTATCCTCAATCTCTAAAAGAAAGAAAATAAGAGTTGACCCAACAAAAGTCCAACTAATGTTCAGTCCTGTCCTATGCTTTCACATAGGATTTTGATGGACTTTAAATTTTGAGTCTCACATAAATCCTACCTTTCTAGAGACCATTAATGCTTGAACATTTAGGATGTATTGGATTCACAAGCAAACCCCACCAATTCTAGAAAATAGAGGCAATGCAACCCTATAAAAATTATTGAAAATCATCAACCTTAGCATGGTAGTTATTTTATTAGAACATCAATCAAATTTTTTTTATGAAATGCAATAAAAAATTTGTCCAATTTTTAAGTCAACATTTACTAAGTTAGGGTTGGGAGTTTCAATGATCACATTATAGATTGGGAATATATAGCCAACCTAATACTTTAGTAGAAGTTATATAGAATATAAAGTTACTTTAATTTTGATTCAAAGTTCTAACCAAAGTAGATTATTGTCACGCTTTTATTATATATATCATATATATAACTAGTAGAAATACTATGAACTTCCCAAAAATCTGGATTTAAGCTTGATCTAACCAGCTAATAAATAATCATTTAACTAATAAAATTTATTGTTTAGGAACATACACAAAATATTATAACATGGCACAATAGACTTCTTTATTAGTAGAATTAATAATTAAATAAAAATAATTATAAAAAATTTAGAAACTAATGCAACTACAAAATAGGAGAAGAAGAGTGGATGGAATGCTCATTTGCTAGGATGCCCTCCATGACAAGAATGGAGGTTAGCATCCACACTAACACCTCGTGGTCGATAGATGAGGTCATGATTAGATCATAGAGGCTCAATGTTGTGTTCTTCTACTTTAGTAGTTGCTTAACTTAGGCTTTTGCCATTAGTTGTGTTTTTATTGGCTTTAACCTCTTCCATACATCCTAAGAGAAAAATTTTGTGGGGAGGCAACTTGGGCTTTGCTTTCTTGGCCTATGCAAGGGCCCTAGTGCTTGGTTTCAAGTTGTTGGTGGTGGCCTCATTAGTGGTTTTGGCCATGGGGAATGCAGATAGGGGTACCAATTTTGGCAGACTGACCTCTCTTTCCTCGTGATGTTACCTAATCATCCTACTCATGAGATGCTCATTGGGCCTTCTGGGTTGCTAGCTAGAGAGTCTACTAGTGTTGCTAGTAGGATTGGCCCTTGGATGAGAAGGGATCGATGCATTGGCCATTGCGGGCTTCGAGTATGTGAGGAGTCAGGATGTTGTGGCACCCTGACAACAAAGGGTGGCTGAATGGTTGTTGTTGCAACATGCTATGGGACCCTAACCATAAAGGGCATTGTAGGTGCTTGGGATGGCACTTTGAAAATAAAAGGAGGGCTTTGAACCTGTAGGAGCTAAGCGGACCCTTGGGCTACTAGTAGGCACCCAAACCATGAATGGTTGCCATGCCAAATTTTGGGTTGTCATTAACACTATGTCGTCCACATTTAGAGGATCCTTATACACCCTAATAGATTGGTTTTGATGCTAGAATAGGTTAGTAGCATCAAGTACAAGCTTGCCTCTATCAATCATTTTTTTGGAGGTCATCCTATAGGGCTATGCAAAAATCAGTGTTGTGATTGGGCAACTAGTGGTAGTGGTAAAACCAATCCAACCTAAAGTGCTTCGACACCTGGGGCTCATTTGAGGCTATGGACATAGGATTCCTTAGGAGCTCGCAATATCTATAGTGTCTTTTATGAGCATCTTCAGACATTTGCTTGTATTGGATATGTCCAACCTTTAGTAGTTGGTCCAACAATTTAGAAGGTTTTAATGGCAATGTGTATACTTTGAGCAATCCTTCTTCTCAAAGTTAGGCTTTGGAGAGGCTTGCACCATGGCCATCAGTGACATGGATTGGTTAGTTGCTACAGGGCTGGCAAATTTTGTTGTTGGTTGGGGCCTTGGGTGGCCTAGTTGTTGGCGTTAGGTTTGTTGTTTTCATCTCATTGGCCATAGTTATCATGGTTGCACTTTGCTTCCCCTTGTCCTTGTCCTTTTTAGCATGTAGGTTTTTATAGGCCATGTAGGATGAGTCCTTGCTAGCTTCTACCACATCTTGTATACTGTTGGTCTAGGCAAAGGCTTGGCTTAAGGATTGTAGGGCCAAGTAGTACAATTTTGACTTGATGAAGTCATTGACTACACCCTTAAAGATGGCCAGGAGGTGCATCTTAGCTATTGGCTCTTGAATTTTGTTTAATGTGGTGCTCTAGCATTGGATAAATTTTTGCACAAGCTCTAGGTGGCCTTGCTTGATCTCCATCAATTCGTCTAGAGTGGTTTTAGGCCTCAAGTTGTACTTGAAGCACATCACAAACTAGGTTAGAAGATCCTCCAAAGAGGAGATAGATCCCATAGGTAATGCACGATACCAGTTTAGCACCTTGCTAGTGAGTGACATGGTAAAAAAACATATGATGGCATGTGTCCTTGCTTACAGTGTAGGCACTTAGACCTAAACATCACCATGTGTGTAGTAGGGACACCTTCACCATTGTACTCAGTGAATTGGGACAGTACGATCCCAACTGGTAGAGTTAGTAGTGAGACAATGGGACTTATGGGGTCATCCTGGTAGAAGTCCACTACTTGAACTATTTTAGAGGAGGTGACCTTGAGCTGCTTCACCTCTTCTATCAAGGTTTCAATCAATTCGAATGCTTGGTCCAAGCTTTGGGATGTTTCGGTGGACTACACTACTTGTGCCATCCACTATGCTAGTTGTGTGATCCACGACCTAGTTGCAGGTTGCAGGACCATGTAGGATGGTTGTTGCATTGGTTGTGTAATTGATGTAGTAATTGGGGCAAGCCACACATGTGTAGGTTGGACCATTGCTGAGGGTGCCAATGAAACAAGCAATATGTAAGGTGCCTAAGTCATTTGGGGCTAAGAGGCATGCATTGTGTAAGTGTAAGGTTGAGTAGGCATGATTGCTTCTGGCATAGATGAATGGGTAGGTTGCAATAGTGTCATGAAGGGTAAGTTAATCAGAGGTACTACATCTTGAAGTGTATCCAACATCTAGTGTGTCAGTACCACAGGCGTTGACCTAGAAGGTAACGTTAGGGCTATGACTATCTCTAAAAAGATAGGTGAACAAAACTATAGGAGCACTAGACTAGGAGTTTTCCATGGGAACATAGTGTGGAAGGAGTCCTCATGCTTAGAACGAGGTTTGAACTTATCCTCCTCCCCCTGTAGGGGCTCTTCGTAGTTCATTCCCACTTTGTGCTCATTTGTTTAGATGAGCTATGCAAGTATCCCATGGTAGGGTTCTTTGAGCAAGATGAAGTTAATGAGGGAGGGGATATACTCTTATCTATTTCGATGGATAAGCTTGTAGCCTCGCTTCACTTCCATGTCCAAGTAGTCTACGAATAGGCCTACTTGGATCTTTTCATAGATAAAGTTATATTGTTCATCATTGAGCATGGTATACTTGGGGTCTTGGCCACACAACCTAAGGGATTACCTTGGCTCTGCCATAGTAGGATTGGTACTGTGGCCAATCCTATTTTCTTTTTGGATGGACAAGAAAGATAGTGTGCTTAGGATTGATGTTGAAGGCTGCTCAGAACTCATGTGTGCAAGTTGCAAGAAGGGATTGCAAAGGTTGCTAGTTGTAGAAAATGGCTAACTTTTCTAGTTGGAGAAAATCGCTAACTTTTGTGGTTGCAAAAAAAATAACTAACTTTAGAGACTGTAGACAAAATGGCTAACTCTAGAGACTATGCTCTCTATGTTAAGAGCTAACTACACTCTTTACTAAGCACCCTAAATTTGGCTAAGTATGAGAATGTATGCTTTGGGATTACTACACAGGGTTCTATGGGCATCGACAATGAGGTCCAGTTTACACCAACTATTTAGTAGACAATTCTTGTGCTAGCCTAAGATCCAACTACCACTACACATGTAGTAGGTCCACAGGGGTGTTGGATCTACACTAGCCCAAAGATAGCAATGGTGATGCAAAGAGCATTCAAGACAACCACCAATGGAGTTTGAAGTAGAAAAGGTTTCGGCCCTTCTTCTAGTGTTAGAAAACTATAGCGATGGAAAACATTAGTGGCTAGAAAATTGATGGGTTCATGGACACACAGTTTGACCTTGTGTCCATGCAAGGGCCCATTGGAGGCAAAGACAAGGTGCCTTAAATGATCTTGTTGATTGAATAGGGACTTAACAAGTGCAACTAGGGGTGCAGCTTGGTTAGTTACGATGTTGATGCAAAACAATGCTAAGTATTCATACACTATCAATGGGGATAAGCGTAGTCAAGGGTTTCAATGAGAAACGAAAGTGTCAACATGCTGGAGCCACCTCCCAAGCATGGTTATGTATTAAAATGGTAGAAAATGCAAGTAAAATGGTGAAAAATGTAAGTAAAATGCTAAAAATGTAAAGAAAGAACGAGAGAGAATAAAACACCACCCCAAATAGAGTTAAGCATAGATAACACTGAGAGGGGTGAGAAGGTACACAATGTACAATAGGCATAGTGGATAGTGTAGTCATGGTTTTAGGGGTGTATGGCCATGAAGATTGACATTTCACCATGGTGTTTATGCCTGCTACGGTGTGCAATGAACTATGCTCGTCTATGGTGTTCTGTGATGGTCTATAGTAGTCTGTAACATTGCCAAGATGCCTTCTACCTCTATCCCAAGTGCTCCTTAGATTTTCTAATGCTTAAATTCTTACCAAACCAAATTTTCTACAACCCCTAAACATTGAGGATGGGGGTATTTATAGGGCTAAGTTTAAAGTGAAATGTAGAGGGACTGCCATGTGGTAGATGGGATGGTTGGGACTACGTTGTCACTCAACTATGCTTTCCACTAAGTCTAGTAGTCTTGTGCTCTACAATGCTCTACCAGACTCTATGAGACTACAAGACTATGACTATGCTGCCAATTTCATGTGTGTGTGCCAAGGGGATTGCAAGGTACCTAAAAATATGTAACTTTGGAGACTATGCTCTGGGACTATGCTCTCCACTATCTTGTGTGGGTTCGAGTGTGGTTACAATTTTGGGGACAAAAGGGGACAAGACAAAAATGCATTTTTCTAACTACACTTGCTAGAGGTAAGTTGGAGCTAAGCTGAATGCCAATTCTACATTGTGGAGGCCTTTAGGGGCTATTCTAGTTGACTATGCTTGACTACACTCTAGGTTTGGGGAGAGTGTAGTCCCACACTTAGAAAAAGTTTGTAGAAAATGATCATGTGTAACTACTCTCTCCATGGGAGGCTAATTATTCTCCCTACTAAGGATAAATGTAGTCCCAGCACTTGTCAAAACTTGTAGAAACTATCTTCCAATTGACTATGCTTGACTACACTCTAGGGTAGTGGAGAGTGTAGTATTGACACATAAACAAATATGCAAAAACTAGGCCTTCATGCTGAGTATGCTTTGGGGCAATGGAGAGTGTAGTCTTAGCACTTAGAAAATTTTGTAGCAATTGGCTTGACACTTAGAAAAATTTGCAAAACTGGCCTTTGTGTTGACTACACTCAACTACACTTTGGGAGAGTGGAGAGCGTAGTCCCAACACTTAGAAAATTTTGTGTAAACTAGGCCTTCATGTTGACTACACTCTTCACGAGAGGTTAACTATGCTTTAGGGTAGTGGAGAGTGTAGTCTCAGCACTTAGAAAAATTTGCAGCTTCTAGCTTTGTAATGACACTTAGAAAAAATTGCAAAATTGGCTTTTTTCTTGACCATGCTCTCTACTGGGCTGACTACACTCTAGGGCAATGGAGACTGTAGTCCTAGTATTTAGAAAAATTTGTAGAAAGTGGCCTTGTGATGACACTTAGAAACATTTGTAGTTGAGATGGTGTAGTTCAAATTTTGTGGTGTTTCAAGGCTTACTATCCAAGTGAAGCTCCACCACAACCATATGAACAATACCAGTAATGGCAGCAATCACAATCATGTGGGATGCCACCACTTAGATAGTAATACCCATACAAGCAACCAGATCTATATGAGTACTATATTCAACAACCAATTTTTCCACATGGCTCTGCTAGCCATGCCTCATTCCAAAATCACTATTATTCTCCAAAGTACCATTGAAATTATTCACTATCTACTTGAGGGAAGCCCCCATATCCATACCATCCTCCACATCCATTAGCAGACATCCCTCTACCCTAAACCTAGTTACCTACTTCATCTATGTAGGTCAACACTCCCTCACAGCTGCAGCAACAAAATGCTATGAGGGCTATAAATTTACAATCAACATTCTAGTCAAGTGTTTTGTATAATAGATCCAAAAAATAATCATTTTTCAAACCCAACAATCCTCCACAACCCTCACAACCTAATGCATCTGGTCATCTTGTATCTCTAACACCCTCAACATCTGCACTAAACACATTCAAGGATCCTTTAAACCAAACAGTGTCTCAGATCTGTATTGTGTTGTTAACTCATGTTGTCTCCAATTGGATCAATGTTGGAAATCTTCCCATGAAGAGATTTAACACAAGAAGTCCTCTTATTTACTTATAGACTGCTAGACATGAGCCATGCAAGGCTCTTCTTGATTCTAGTTCCAATGTTAATCTCATCTTCCATGACATGTACAAAGCCTAAAACTTACCACCTCTCAAGAAGAGCAACATCCATTTGGAATTGGTAAACTAGTCTATCATTATCCCTTTGGGATTAGTGGAGGACATTGTGACTACAATTTTTGGGTGGTTCTATTCTACCAATTTTTTGGTGATTAAGATAGAAAACTACATAGGTGACTTTCCCATCAATATGGGATGTGCATGATTAAGCATTGTTGATGTGAGAATGGCCATTAGGGACCTCTCATTGGAAATCTCCAAGGAGAACACATTTGGATGACTCGAGAAGAAGAAAGTTCTATCCATCACGTATAATGATAAAGAGTGCAATTGCATGCAAAAACATACATTCATTAAAGCATGCAATTAATGTGCACATGAAACCAATATTTAAAGATGCCTATATGCAACAACCACAAAATAGGAGGGTACTAGGTGGCTAACAGCTGACTTTGATAGTAGCACACTATGCATGAAACCTACTGAGAGCCTAACATGTGATTATGTTGAGGTTATGGATGAACTTGAGCAAGTTTATCACCAACTCTCTAATGTTGAAGTTGATGATACTTGTTGGGGAGAGTTGGCAATCCTTGATAATTTCAAGCAGGAGCCCCTAGAGTTAAAAACTCTACTAGCCACCATGGAGTTTGCATTTTTAAAAAGTGTCAAGCTGGTTATAATCAATGAAAATCTTTCTCTTGAATAAAAAGATAAGTTGTTGAAGGTGGTCAACAAATGGCTGACAGTCTTTGCTTGGTCATATTCTAAACTAACTAGAATTGATCCAAGGATATGCTAGCATCACATCTACACCAACCCAACCATGAAGCTAAGAAGGTAGTTGTAGAGGTGGTTGAACCCCAAGTTGAAGTAGATCATCAAATAGGAAATAGAACAACTTCTCAATGTGGGGTTCATCTATCCCATCCTGGATAGTAAGTGGGTTAGCCCACTCATAATTGTGCTAAAGAAGGATGGAAAGTGGTGGATCTGCATCAACTTTAAGTTGTTGAATATGGTAACATTTAAAGATCATTTTTCATTGCCATTTGTGGACCAAGTGTTGGATACCATATCTGCACATTGCTATTATAGTTTCTTGGATGGTTATAGTGGCTATAACCAAATCTAGATTGCACTAGAAGATCAGGCCAAAACAACATTCATAAGCCCCCAGGGAACTTTTCCATACTGTAAGATGTCGTTTGGTCTATGTACTACCCCTATAATATTTGAACACCTGGTCGGTAGTATTTTTAAATAATAGATTGGTAGTGGGGTAGAAGTCTTTATGGATGACTTCTCTACTTATGGGGCTACATTTGAGCAAGCCTAGGATCACCTTGATCAAGCATTAAAAATATGTGTTGAAAAAAAATTTAGGCTAAATTGGTAGAAAAGCCATTTAATGGTCTAGGAGGGCATAGTATTGGAACACAAAATTACTAAAGTAGGGATTGAGGTAGACCTTAAAAACATAAAGGTCATCCAAAGAATCACATGCCAACCAGAGATAGTCTAAGACATCTGATCATTCCATGGACATACGGGCTACTACCTATGGTTTATAGAGAATTTCTGTAAGATCAAAAAGCCATTGGTTGAGCTTATAAAGAAAGATGCTTCATTTATCTAGATCAAGGAGTGTGGACATGCGTTCCCATAGTTAAAAGAAAAACTCATAGAAACTCCAATTCTACGAGCACCAGACTAGTCTAGACCATTTTATCTAATGATAGATGCATATAATTACACCTTGGGAGTTGTGCTTATTTAGTTGGATAATAAGAAACATCCATATTCTATCCCCTACACAAGTTGAAGCATTGTGGTGCATAACTATATTACACCACCATAGAAAAAGAACTAATGGCAGTGATGTATGCCTTAGAAAATTTCAAGCACTATGTGCTTGGATATAAAGTGTTTGTACACACTAATCATAATGCCATCCACTTCCCAATGAATAAGCGAATAGTGAGCCCCCATATCATACAATAGCTTGTGATCTTGTAGGAATTCAATTTCATGATGGTAGATCGAAAAGAGACTAAGAATGTGGTCACTAACCATCTCTCTTGGTTAAGATGGGATAACAAAGGGAAGGAGAGTTTGCTCTCTAATCAATTTTCCAATGAACTTCTCTTTACAAGAGTAATAAATGACCATGTGCCAATCGAATTAGAATGGTATGATGGAATCCTCACTTAACTTCTCACTTAAGAAATGCCACAAGATTTGTACTTTAGGAAGAAATAATAGTTTGTTCATTGGGCTAAGTACTTCATCAAAATCAAGGGACACCTTTACAAGGTTTACATTGATGGCTTGGTTAATTAGTGTGCCCTTCATGTAGACCAATTGTGTGTTCTCAAGGATGCTCACGAAGGCCCTTGTGAAGGCCACTATGTAGGGATGTGCATGGCCATAAAAATATTGATGGTAGGATACTATTGGCCTACAATCTTTAGGGATGCCCACCAGTTTATTTGATCCTATGAATGCTATTAATGAGATGGTTGGATGACTACTCAAATGGAAGGTCCTCAATAGTGGATTCAACCATAGAAGCCCTTTGACATATGGGACATAGACTTCATGGGTTCCATCATACCCATGTCCAATGGAAAGGCATACATCATCATGGTAGTCAGCTACTACACCAAATGGGTAGAAGCAGCAACTGTCATTGACTATACATCATCCACTGCTACTTGATTTTTATAGAAACACATTGTAAATAGGTTTGGTATGCCATGTACACTGATTTTTGATAATGGAACCAATTTTATAGGTGGCACCTTTTAAAATTTGATGCAATGCTTGGGGTTGAACATAAATTAATAACACCCTATTATCCCTAAGCTAATGGTCAAGTAGAAGTTACCAATCAGGAGATCACAAAGATCCTAACAAGGACTATAAGAAAATATAGGAGAGAATAGAGCACAAAACTCAATAATTCCTTCTAGAACTATAGCTTAACATTAAAACTCCCTATAGGCTACTCTCCCTATGAGTTGGTGTATAGAACACTTCCAAGACTCCAATCCAATCTAAGCTCCATACACTTTCAATAGCCTATGATTTGGACCTTAACCTGAAGCTAGCGCAAAGAGAAATATTAATCAACCTAAATGTGCTAGATGAAAATTGATTAGTGGTCCTATATTTGAATGAAGTGGAGAGGAGATAAAATAAAAAGCATCATGAGCTTAGAACATGAAAAGTAAAATTTAAACTTGGAGATAAGGTTCTCTATTAGAATCCCACATATGTACCTCAAAAAAAAGGTCCCAAACATTGTTTGAGGAACCTTATATAATTGAAAAAACATTTTATTTTGGGGTCATGTTAATCTATAAACCTGAGAGCCCAACCAAAAAGTAATTGTCCAATATCTAGCAAGTGAAACTTTTCCTTGAGCTAAAGCTAGCAAGTATGACTAATACCTCATTGGATGGACAACCACAGTCTATATTTTGCATATCCTCCTTTCAACTTTTTCATGGGGAAGATGGCCATCCATGCTAACCATGCACATGGCTCCTAAGATTTTTACTTCTTTTTTTACACATTTTTGTTTTACATCTTGTTGATTTTTACCCCTTTTTGGGTTTTCACGCTATTCATTTTCTTGATTTTTTGTTTTACAACATCATTAGTATGTTTTATATTTCTTGAATATTTTATACTTTCTTATATATTTTACTTTATTTTGGTGTGATTTTTGCTTATTTTTGCTAATAAAAGTGCTTATTACTATAGGACATAGTGCCAATTTTGTTGTTTACTAATGTTGGTTTGTGCTTAATGTTTTGATTACTAATGTATAGTTTCTATTTTTAAATTTTGATGTTTGATGACTAAGACATGGTTTATTTTTCATGGAATATATAGTGAGTCCATGTCATCCACTCATCCACAAACTCTATGATTTTCCTGGTTTCGGGAATATGTGGACCCTTTTCATTAATAAAAGTCTAAATAAATTTGTGACCTTGGTAGTCTCTAAACTTGGAAAGGATTCAAGTGTTTGCAAAGGGTGTGACTTCTAGGGGATTCAATACTCTTTATTCTTTTTTACTTGCTTGTGTGCTTGTATCTTTTCATAGATTTCTTAACATTCCACATCGTTCAAAGACAAGAAGTTAACATAAGTCTTCACATGGTGTGGTTTTCATAAAAAAATGGGATGGAAATTCAAAGCACATCCCTTAGATAGAATAATGGGCTACAAGCACTGGTTATGGGTCTAGAAAGACATGTTACCCATGCTTGAAGGTCCCCTCTAACTAAGGCCCTTTTTCACTTTATACATTCCATAAATAAGGAATGGTGTTTAATCTATAATGCATGCTTGTGTTTCAAGGGGTGGACTAGTCTGAGAGTGGCAATGCAAAGCCACTGAAAGTGGTTGGTTTTGTTTTGGACTAAAGTTGGATTTTATCAAGTCATTTAAACATAATTTCCACAAAGGGCTTCATGTGACCATGATTTTGGACTTCATTCCATCCTCTCAATCATCCACTTATGTTGTCCACCACTCACCTCACTACCAGTTAACATGTTATGTTTGATGTCTTAGTTTGACATGTTGGAATTCTTGGATATATTTTTCCAGGTTGGCCCTTAACTTTTCATAATCATTAATCAACTATGGGGCCCACAAACTTCTTAGTTGAGGTTATGCAAGGGAAAAAATGACATGTGCCTGCTATGGGGAGGACCCACTTACATATCTATTAGTTTCGATAGTTAAGTTATTTACCTTCAACATTGCTACAATCATAGCTTTAGTGTGCCCCATTATGCATCCAACTCTGTGCTCCTTAAAATTTCATAAAATTTCATTCTCCAACCATTTTCCCAAATTTTTGCATTTTTTGAACTTCAACATCCTCTTCTACTATTATCATCATGTTTGTGGCTTTTTGGACTTCTAGTTGAGCGTAATTTCACTCAAAAACTCCTTGTATTTTCCACATTTTCCCAAAGTCAACAATGATTAACAATTGCATTGACTAGGCCTAGTCAACATAATTGACCATGTTGATGGGGCCTCATCAACTAGGCCCCCTTGATGCAATGTAAAAAATCTATAAATACTGCCACACACTTCAGATTTTTTATGATTTTCTTCACAACTAGATGGAAGTTTTCAGCATTTTCAGAGTCGAACACCTTCCAGAGCCCACAACTTTTTGATTATTTATCCAAATCACTCCATTCTTTGATCTTGTAGCTATCGGTGGTGAGCTCTTAGTCATGGGTGCTGCAAACCTTAAGGTTTCTAACAAAATGTTTTTTGAAATTTTTTTGACTCCCTCAAAGGGTTATTAAATACCATGATATTAAAGCATCAATTTTTCATTATTTAACCCTTTCAACACCCTTCAATTTGACTACAATCACTTATTAACATCAAAATACAAATAAACCAATGATTAAAATTGATCAAATTAGCTCTAATCACAACTTAGCCAAGTGTAACTTTTCCAATTTGTTCACATTACACAATAATTGCTAACCCATGATCATATTGTGATTACAGATCACACCAAGACTGAAACAACTATGGGAAGAAAGATCATCATAACAAAGGGATAAACAACCCAAAGTTGGAAGTGACTAGAAGAAATAAGCCTAAGAATAGGAAGAAGAAACCAATGCAATGGAACCTCTTCAAGAGAAGCCCAAAGCGGAATCTGTTCAATAGATTCCTAAGGAAGAGGTTGCAATAGAGCAATCATAGTTAGGAGAGGTGCCATGGCCCCTACAAAGACTTGAGGTCACACTAACATAATATTTTCTTGACACAATTAGGCTCCGTGATGTCTGATGCTTAGTTCTACAAGAACTAAACTTTGGGTCATTCTTAGAGAATGCTCTAGCAGAGGTAAAGACGTAGTTACAAACCTCTAACATGTGGCTAATCATCACTTCCAACAGAGAGTGGTACATGGGAGAGACATACCTCTTATAGAATAGAAAAAATGTAGGTTCCGTTATGAAGATTAAGGACATTCAAGTGTCCTACTTAGCTAAGCCATCGCGTAGGATCTTGGGTTGCCTAATTTTGAAATGCAACTAGTAGAGCTTTCAATGCAAGATGATCTACGGGGTTGACCATAAGGATTTTCACATGCTCACACTGATGGAGCACATATACTTTAAGATAGCGGCCTGTCACCTCAATCTAACCATGAGGCCCAGTAAGGTGATTGCCTTCTCTACTTGGACATGTGCCACTCTAAGCAAGAAATTTCTAGTAAACCTTCCACAATTAATCTATGTAGAGATAGAAGAGTGTTTTAAAGAGAATGAACATTGAAGGAAAACCTTACTGTTTCCATGCCTTGTCAAAAATTTTTGCAAAAGGGTAGAGATAGTCCACTACAAAAAAAAACACAATCAAGCATACTCCCATTGCCTCTTCGTTCAAAATGATGAAGGATAAGATGTTTTCCATGTCCAAAGAAAGGAAGAAGCAACCGCCACCTCCACCACCTACTTAGGAAATAATGCGAGAAACCCATGCTATCATTCAATGCCTACATAAAATCTGAGAGTAGCTCTTGTAATAGCATGAGTAGTGAATGAGAATGAATGATGGGGATCCATCTATGTACTAATGTGCGATGAGTCACCTCAATGAAGTGGCTTGAATAATTAGTTAAATGGAGGGAGGTGGACGAATATTTTTAGCCCAAAAAATCTAGTTGCTTGTTAGGTTAAATCCTAGTGCCTGAGAGGTGATGGTGTATCTTTCTCAACACAATTTATTTCTAGAAATCTCTAGGAATGCTACTTCCTTTTTTGTGCACTTGGAGAAAGGGCAAGGGGCCAACTGTACTAGTGATGTAGCACCAGGGGCAAGAGACAGCTACAGAAGTGATTGTTGATAGAATTGTTAAGGCATTAAATGCACTTATGACATCTATACTAGACATTTCTACACTTAGAGATGTGCAAATGTATGTGAGAACTTTCAATAGAAAATTGAGTGTAGCCCAACCTAAGGAGTTGTTGGACCAACTCATGAGGACCAGGAAAGCAATTCCAAACATCTTTGATTTTCCAAATAACATGACTCCAACCTAGTTAAATCTGCATAAAGAAAAGGGAAAATAGATCATGTTGGAAGGGAAACTTGAAATAGCTCAAGCACAAAACCAACAATTGGCCATGAAGCTTGCTAAATTGCGTGCCCATGTTGCTGATCCTACACTCCTCAATCATGCAATAACAAGAAATGAAGCTTTTTAGTATCTTTAGGAGTAATTAAAACAATTTGAGAAGGGAATGGTGATGGACATATTTAACTAGTCCATAGCTAAAGCAAAAACCTATTTAGTTCAAAAGAACTTGGTTCAAATGCACCAAAAAAATGAAACATTAACCATAGAAAATCATTTCCTATGAAATGTTGATGTACAAAAACAACAGATGCAAGAATTTATCCATCAAAAATAGGAGTAGCTAGCTAGAGAAAACATAGAATTGAGGAGATTAGTAGTAGAGAATTACAATATCTCTATGGAGGAAGTTTATGCCTTATTCTATTAATCTACCATTGAAATTTCCTCTTGGAAAAATGAGGCTCTCAAATTTAAGAGAGTCAAGAATCACTACAGAGACCAATTTGGCTTGAAAAATGAAGTAAATGATAAACATATCCAAGTGAAAAAGGAAAAACTAAATGAAGTCCTCCAAAAAATCTAACAAGGAAGAGAGGTGTGACAACCTATCATTGATGGGATAGATTCCTACAACAAAGAAAAGATCTACATGAAGGGGTTGTAAATCAAAGAGATGATAAAATATATGGAACTGGCTGATCTACAATATGCAAATCTAATAATGCTGACTACCGAATAGTATTGATGAGAACTTGAAAATTAAGGGGAAAACTTGTACTTATTGTATAAGGCCAAGTTCAAGTACCATAAGGACACCAAGCAAAAACTTACAATGGAAAATGTTGAACTTAAAGTTCTCAAGGCAAGATTCATCAATCAATGATCAACTATCAAGAACCTAGCTAGGAGAATGAATGATTACCAAGAGATTAAAAATGTAATTAGGATGTTCAATGTCAAGTGTAAAATATTTGCTACCTAGTTCATCAATGCTAAGGAGCTATTCCCAACGATACCCTATCCTTGGGATGTATCCATTCCAACCCACATTGGTGAAGCTATGTGGACCATGCATGAACCTAGGAGTAACAAGGAGAAGATGAAAGCATTTTTGGATGCTTTACATCTTCCACCAAAAGTTGTAGTTGTAATAGGATAGCCACAATAGCCTTAACTATTGCATGTGCTTGAAGCTAGAGAAGGTCCAACAAAGCCTTATGATCCTTCACCACCTAGGACCATGTCATCTTTTCACTTGTCTTTATGCCATCAAAGGATGTGTTGTTCAAGTTTTTGTTTAGTGTTCAATTTTGTGTCATGAACAAAACAAATTTATAATTTTTTTGATCTATACACTTAGGCACTTGATTTTGTCATATTAGTTTTGTTGTGTCATGCTAATCAATAATCCCATACCTTCCTAATTTTCTAAAGAACTAAAGGATGAGTTTTCATTCAATCATGTGGTTATGATGAGTCACAAATTAGCCGCATCAACTAGATCCCATTGAAACATCATTTAATGTGTTGGCATGGCCTCATCAACGTAGGGCCTATTGTTGCCTATAAATATGTGCCAACCTGCTATGTTTAGGGAGATCTTGTCATAGTTGTAGCGAAGCTCTTACAGTATTTACATTCAAGAGTTATAATATTTTTCTAACTGCTCATAACAGGAGTTATTCAATGTACAAATGTTTATTCAAGCACTATTGTACTTGAGCATGGTAATGTGTATGGTAATAAACATGAGCTTCTTGATAAAACTTGCAACATTTTGGATAGCTTAAATGTTTTATTCTTTCATTCAATGATTTTAATTATTTATTCAATGTTCTTTAGTAATTAAGATAATTAAATAATTAGGTGAGATAAGCTAAATAGCAATTAAGTAAACACATAAGTACAATTGTTTCAAGCATGTGTATGATGTTTGGTAATCCCAATAGTGCTTAATGCTTAGTAACCTAGCAACGTTATATGTGTTCAGGATGTGTACAGTAAGTGGGACTAGATACTTATATTAGGACTAGTTGAATGATAGTTAGCCAATTAGATTAAAGTAGACATTAAATTACTTTATTCTCTACCTTGTTTATTTCAAGCACCAAAATCATAAAATATTAAATGATAAAAATCATGAACCTCAATTATACTTAAACCATATCCTTGAGCTTCACAAGTGTAGTTGGGAAGACAATGAACATTCTCAATGCCCTGTCTACTTCCTAGAGAATTTTAGGTACACAAAATTTGACCAGATCATGCATGGATGCCTTAGTGGTTTATATGGTTGGGCATAGGGGTACCTCACCACTCATCAACATTATTACAAATAGAATACTTTCAACTAAATAAGTGTTATTTTTTTATTCAAAACTTACTAAATTCACTATAGTATGTAGGTTGTGGGATGTAAATGAAAAGTTTAATTTCAAAGAGTACATGATTTGAGGAGTTTAAATCTTTATTTTGAAAGTTGGCTAAATTGGCAATCTAACATTTTAACAAGTATTACACAAGAAAGAGGTTGCTAATATGAATCGCACTTCAAGCACCTTTATGTTTTAATTAAGGAGACAACAACTAACTTAAGAATAAATATATAATTAATAATAGTTAACCACATAGTTGTATAATAATTGAGAAATATCTAAAGATGAATAAACTTAAGCTATTGAAATGGCCTTATAATACAAGTGATACTATTAATAAAACTAACAATCCTATAGCTCAGCTATTGATGAAGCATTGGTTGCTTGCATTGACACAACCTCTTCAATGTAGTTGCTTTGAGGTATGTACTTTGACGTAGCCACTTTGATGTAGCTACTTTGAAGCAACCATGTCAATGAGGCCCCATTGACGTGACCCTTTGGATGCAACCCTATCGACATAAATGATGCATTGACGAGGCCCCATTGACATAGTGTTTATCTTTGTCTATAAATATGCATGCTCTAGCCATGTATTGGCATTATT
The DNA here is from genome assembly GCA_015680685.1 of Gnetum montanum. Lineage (NCBI taxonomy): Eukaryota > Viridiplantae > Streptophyta > Gnetopsida > Gnetales > Gnetaceae > Gnetum > Gnetum montanum. The sequence continues at coordinate 14,886 of MNCI01020208.1, read as the reverse complement.
TTATCAATAGAGTAGCCAAACTCTTGGAGTTTTATTCCATAGTCTTAAAGAATAGTTAGTAAGTGCCCGTAGTGTGGATTTGAGTTAGTTGTATGATATCTTATTTGAGTGGCAATGTACCTAGGCATATTTCATGAATCACAATAAGATCGAGATTGATTCTTATTCATCATAGCACTTTAACTTAGATTAAATTTACTTTTAATAAAATTTATATTCCATGTACTTAATTAATATTTATGTTTCCATGCATGTTAATGAATTGGTAGAATGAGCATGACTAGTTTCGAGTGTAAACATGTATTTGCTTGGTAATCCTAGGAGTGTTATTGTTTGGTTCGTCCAATAGCATAGTGCTGGGTAATCCCAGTAGTGGATACATGGGTTTAAGATGTGTACAGCAAGCTGGGAATGGACACTTATATCCCATAGGCTAGTTTGGACTTTACTTTCTATAGTTAATTAGTTTAAACAAATGATTTCTTTATTATTGTTAGGAGCAGCATAAGGCTGAAACAACATCAAGAATCATATGCCTCACTCTAGACTAAACCATATGTGACAAAGCTACCACTAGTCGAAGTGGGAAGATAGTGAACCATGATCAAGGTAACGATCTAGCTCTCACAACTAGTCCCATCTATAGAATTCAATCAGATTGTGCATGAACACTTGTGATTCGTATGGTTGGGCATAAGAGGTACCTTGTCACTCATCATTGGCATCATTGTCAAGGATGCTACTAGTTATCTAGATTAGTCATATCATACACAATCATTGTACACATGTTAACAATTTATCTTTCAAAAAATATTAAGTCACACACATCATTAACTAACAAAAATGTCTCTTTCATAAGGAAGTGATAACGCATCATATGAAGAGAACATTCATTGAAGAAATAATGAGATATATATTGAAGGAAATTAGAGTGACCAACCTCATGCAGGGGTTTCATATGTTCATGAACATCCTAACTACACTTAAGGACTACATTTACCTAAGGTATATAATCCCAGAGGAGATGAAGTATGTCGTAGACCAGGGAAGGGCTCAAGGCCTAAGACCTCCTCAAAACCTAAAAATGATACATCAAGGGACCATGGGGAACACTATAGAAGTCATGAAGGCTCTCCTAGTTCATCATCTTCCTCTTCCTCTTCAACATATAGTTCTAACAAAGATGAACATAGGAATAGAGATAGAGCTTCACTTCGTAATAAAAATAGAAATCAAAACCAAGGACAAAATCAAAGACATCAAAATGAGCATAGACAAAATCATTATAGTCATACAAATGGAAATAAAATTTTTTACCATGAAATGTTTGATGATGGTGAACCCTTGTTGGCCACTAAGAGCATGACAAAGATCATACAGGTATTTAAAATACCCCACAATGATCACAAGGAAAGTTGCATCAAAAGGCTTGATATGAATAACATCCCTAAATTTGCGGGAGGCTAAGATTCTGATCCACAACATCATTTGCAAGATTTCCATGATTCTTGCATCTTACAAAACATTCAAAGTGGATGGAAAAATCTTAAGCTCTTTCATAGGACACTAATAGACAAAGACAAAGTATGGTATAGATCGTTGAAACCAAATTCAATCCATCGGTGGTCCACAATGCTAAAACTCTTCAACAAGAAATACCAAACTATGCAAGGGTGTCCAACCTAAGGAAATGAATCCAAGGATGGAAACAAGAACATAAACCCTTATATATAGCCCTAAATAGATAGTATTTTCTACTAAATAGATGCCCAAGCCATGGTTTCTCTTAAGAAGAGCAACTTTTTCACATCATAGATGGGCTTCCTAGTCATATGAGAGAGATCCTTGGGATGTATGCTCAAGGTCAATTATATGAACTTGAGACCCATTAAATCCAAAGGCTAATTGAGTGTGTAGTAAAAGAAGAAAGAGAGTTATGTAAACAAAAGAATGTTGAGAAATATCATTGGGACCCAACTCTTCAAAAGAAGAGGATCCATATCTCTGATAAAGAAAAAGAAGTAGCTCTTGATGAGGTGATTTTAAAACAAACCTTGCTAATGCAAAAATCTATTACTAAACTTTAGGCAAGGCTAGATAAGATGTTGGAATCGATAAACAAGAAATTTAGAACTTGCGTAGAAACCATATAGGAGAGAGTAACATAGAACAAATAAAGGAATAAAAAAAAAGAAGGAAAAGGGACCAAGAGATAGGTAAGAACATTGATTAGCAAATAGTAAAAATGGCTATAGAAGAAGAGAATATAGACTCAACCATCGAAGAAAATGATGGATGTGACATCTTTCTATATGATCATCCAAAGGGCTACTGTCCAATCATGTTACATCTACATGAGTATTGGGCTTTTGCATTGAACCCCAATTTCCTACGAAAGAAAATGCCTCGGAAATTACCTTACTCACAAGGTAATTATAGATAGTCCTACAACCAATCATACTATCCTAGTGGGACTTCTTATTAGCCTAAAACCCACTATTAACCATAGTGGAAAAACCCATAATCATGGGGGAGTCCATCATCAACCAAGTGCTACCCTTACTATCAGCCAGACCCATATGAAAATTATGTTCAACAACTTAGTTTCCTAACTAATTCTACTTCCTTTGCTTCAAATTACTACTACCACCCTCTCAAATATCATTGACCCACAACATCCTCTAAAGGAACACCACCTCACACCTCTTATCCTTCATCATATCCTTAATATTCTCATACTCTCCTTCATCACATGTCACAACCAGCAACACAGGAACATTCAACATCACAACATCAATGAAAGAATGCCACTTGTGCTACAAACATACACAAAAATGATAATGCCAATAGATCTTGACCACAATCTCAGAAACACCCTTTCTTTAGAATGATTCCCATGCATAAGTAGAACACTCATGAACCTACTAACTCAATAAAACCAACACAAGGTCAATCTGATGCACCAACCTTCCTTACCAGAATAATGTCTCCTAATCATACAAAAACGCCAACAACCATTACCACTCCAACACAAGACAAAATGATGAACTTATCATTCTGGGGACATAGAAAAATCCATACATCACTAATAGTAAAGGGTGCAATTGTGGATGGGAAATTCAAAATAATAACACAACCCACAGCAAAGCTAAGAAACAAGTGTGTAAAAAAAAACTAGTCTATGTAGTAGCCACTAAACCAAAACACACCCAGTGTCTTGAAAATAAGAATATAAAATTATTTCAAAGATGAATTAAGTTATTTAATTTTCTTATTAGTTCTAGAAATAAGAAAATGGACCAAATAGATGATTTAGACATAGATATCTTACACTCTGATTATACACTAGAAAAGGATATTAAATGAAACACCACAAAATTTTGGGTCTCGACATCTTTACTGCAGATTTTTCTAAGTGTTAGAGCGATGGCACTTTTTGCACCCTACTACGCTATGTAGCATAGCACTACAGTGTAACATCTTTCTACGCTTTGTAGCATAGCGCTATAGTGCATAGCGTAGCACTTAGTGTAGCATAGCGCTACAGTGTGTAGCATAGAGCTATAGTGCATAGAACTATAGTTTAATAACCTGTTACGCTACGTAGCATACCACAACACTAACTGCCATATTTGTAAGACTTTTATAAGTGTCAGAACGATGGCACTTTCTAGACCCTACTATGCTACGTAGCGTAGCATAATATCAATTGCCAGATTTGAAGGATTTTTCTAAGTGTCAGAACAATGGCACTTTCTGCACCCTTCTACACTATGTAGCATAGCGCTACAGTGTAGTGTAGCACTACAGTGCAATACCCAACATACAGTGCGTAGCGTAGCACTACAGTGTAACACCTGGTGCTACAGTGTAGTGTGGCACTACAATGTAACACCCATCGCACTGCCACATGGCACCTAATCCGCATTTTGAGCTAGCACTAGCCCTATAAATACCTCTACTCCCTCTTTTGAAATAAGGAGGAAAAAGGGAGAAGAAGAAGAGGGGAAGCTTTAATTTCTTTACCAGTAAGGTAGTTGGCATTTTGACATCTTGGCACGTAGCTCTATGGGTGAATGAGACCTAGAGCATACCACACCGACCCAACAGGCACATGTTATCACAGTGAGCACTAGATTTCACAGCTTACCACCACTAAGGTTATGATTGTGTTCCTACTGTGCTTATTGTACACTTTGTATACTTGTACCCATTTTCAAGGGCGTTGCATTTTTCTATTCGAACTCTCTTTCTATTTGATTACAACATTTATTCTTTTTGGCATTGTTAAACACTTAATCGTGTCCACTATTCTGTTACATGCCTTAGCACATTTCTATTGTTGTGCACATTACGTTTTCTTTTATTCTACCACCAAGTGTTCCATACAGAATCATTGTTTAAAAAAGGGTTATTATACACCTATTAAGTTCCTATTTGATCGATAAGACCATTCAGGGTACCATGAATCCATTTTCTCTAGCACTTCCCTTGCATGGATTTGAGGTTAGGCTGTGCATCTGAAGACCTCTCAGTGTTTCCAGCCACCGACGTTTTTTGTCACTACAGTTTTTGGCACTAGAAGGAGGGCTGTTTTTTTGCATTTTCATACTTAGCATTTTTTCTGTATTTTTGTACTTAGTATTTTTTTTCTCTGCATCGTTGCATTGTCTATAGTGTCCGTCCAACCCATCCATGTGTAGCCCACTCCAATCACTGCATCCATCACTCAGCCATTACATCAACAATTGTCTTCTATGACATTAAACTGGAAACACTCTTCTACTATGATGTTAAATTAGCAAACTCCATAACCAACCATTCTGCCCTATGCTATGCAACCAATCCAAGCCCAACCAACACAATCGATTGACACATCCCCAAGCTTGGATCAAGCATTCCAGCTGATCCAAAGCTTGATAGAGGAGATCAACTAACTTAAGGCTACCTCCTCTAACACCATCAAGGTGGTGGAATTCTATCAAGATGATCCCATAAGTCCTATGGTACCACCTCTAACTCTCCCAACTAGGGTCCAACTGCCACAATTCACCAAGTACAATGGTGAAGAGGATCCTAATGCACACTTGGTCAGATTTCGATCTGAATGCCTACTCCTTCAAGCTTGGCCATACACCATCATGTGTGTGTTCCCCATGTCACTCATTGGAAAGGCCTTGGACTAGTATGGGACACTTCCCAAGGCCTCAATCTCCTCTTTGGAGGATCTCATAAGCTAGTTTGTGACACGCTTCAGGTACAACCTAAAGCCTGAACCAACCCTTGACCAACTTATGCAAGTTAAACAGTGGCCTCTAGAGCCCATGCCAAAATTCCTCCAATGTTGGAATGCTGCATTGAATGAAATGCATGAACCCTTAGTGGAGACACACCTACTAGCTATCTTCAAAGGTGTAGTGGTTGACTTCATCAAGTCCAAATTGTATTATCTAGCCTCAAAGTCTCTTAGCCAAGCCTTTGCCCAAGCAAAAAGCATTAAGGAAGTAGCACAAGCTAGCAATGATCCAACCTATGTGGCCCACAGAAATAAAAATTCTTGCAAGAAAAACACAATAGTGATAATAGTAGCCATAAGCACAAAAGCAACCAACCGAGGCCTAATAGCTAAGCAGCCCAAGTCCCTACCTGACAAAATCTCCAATGCTAGCACCAACTCACCTACATTGACAAGGGATACCCCAAGGCCCAAATTTCAGCCCAAGGACCACTCAAAGTATACACCACTACCAATGAAATCCTTTGAACTACTAGAGCAACTCTTGAAAGCTGGGCAATTTCAACACAAACAAGTATCAGCAATTACCTACCAAAAACATGATAGGTACTATGAACTACTAAGGAACATCGCCTTAGCAGTACCAAACGAGCCCCCAGTTCCACAACACTTCAAGCTAGATCAATACTGTCACTACCACCAATTGGCTGGTCACAATATAGACAACTATCGTGCTTTGCAGGTTGACCTAGAGAGAATGATAGAACGTGGCCAATTGGTGATCAACACGGTGAGTCAATCTAACATAGATGATGCCTCCTATGTCATAAATTCCATTAGCATAGGTGGTAAATCTACACCTATGCAACAACCTTTTGTGATTCATATGCCTCCCAGCAAGGCAAGGATTCCCTTCACCTCCACAAGCAAGAGGCCTTCCTTTGTTATCAAAGTGCCACCTCGAGCACCCACAACATCCTTTGTGGTCAAAGTTTCACAACAACCATCTGCTAAGATGTTAAAATGGCATGATGCAACAACAATCGCTAAGCAACCTTTTGTTATCAAGGTGCCACAACAAGTTGACCATACAACAAATCTGCCTAAATCACCATTTTTCATAAGAGTGCCACAATGTGATGGCCCCTCACCTACCCAAAGCCCAATAGTGGGCAACATCTCTATCCATCCTCCTTCAAGGGTTGACCCCACTACCAACCTGAGTAGACCCACCAAATGGTAATGCAAGAGGACAAATGAGCACCTCACAATCCCCATGGACGAAGCAAAAGCCACAACTAATAAGCAAAAACTAAACACTAGGTCCCCTACCTCCAAAAACGTCAAGCAAACCAAGCCCAAGTCTCCTCTGCAAGAGATCTGTCTCTCAAGCCACATGGAGGAAGTCAAAACCAATACAACAGTCAACGACAAGGACCTTGTAGCTACATTAACCTAGGTAAAACAAGAACTCAAGAAAAAGAATACAACATTGATCTTATACGACCTGGTCATGACTTCATCTGCTCACTACCAAGCATTGGCCAAGATCTTTGCCTCCATTCCTATTATGGAGGACATTCTTGCAGATGAGGCATCCATATGTGCAACGATGTTGCCCCGTACATCACAAGAATTGATTTCAACATCCCTAGTATTCTGTGATAATGCAGTTAAAGTCAACCCCGAACGAGGGGAAGTTACTACAGCTCCCTTGTCAATTAGTGTACATGTTGGGTAGTGCACCATCCGTAGAGCGCACATTGATGATGGTGCAACAACAAACATAATCTTGTACTTTGTCATCGGCAAGCTAGGTCTAGCTGAAGAAATTAGGCCAACCAAAGCCACATGTCTAAAATCCTTCGATAGATCATGTGTCACAGTCAGGGGTATAATCAACTTAGCCTTTGTGGCAGGAGAGAAATTTCCCACTAGTGTAGATTTCACTATCATAGAGGAGATGCCAGGTTTCAACATGATTGTAGGTAGGCCTTGGCTAGCCCAACTAAGGGCCATCTCCTCTCTCATCCACCAAGAAATCGACCTTTCATATGAAGGTGGTCAAGTTATCATCCATGGTTATAACACTTCCTCTTTGAATATCCATGACATAGACATGGCACAAGTTTTAGAAGAAGAGTGTCTTGGTGGTACACCTATGGTAACCAACACAGTGCCTAAGGCTAACACACCTCAATGAGTGGTTGAAGCCAACAGCCTCCCAGAGAACCCTAAGCCTTGCATGCCCCTTAATGCACACCTGATTAGGAAGCAACTAGATGATCAAGACTTTGCCTTGGCCAAAAGCACATTAAGCACCTGCTTACCCTTTGCCTCCACTTCCCATGCATTTTTTACATTCATTTACATCATGCTACCCTATACATTTACATTTTGCCTACTTACTTAGATCATTTTGGTCACATATTTACATTTCATTTTGTTTACATATTTGTTTTACTTTATTTATGCATCTATCCACTTAGCTTATGCATTACATCTGAAAAATTTAAAAAAAACTATAAGACATAAAAATACAAAAACACATGGCCCAAAAAGGCCTTAAACTAGCCTATGACCTGAAATGGTCTAAAACTATCACTTTTTGCATTGCTTTCCTCTCATTCATCCATTTTAACCTTTTTTATGATAGGTGTTGCTTGATGTTGTTTTCTTTCTAGTTGATTTTTTGCAGGATCTTGTAGGCACACAACATGACTACACATGCATCATTGCACCTTATACAAGCAAGGTAAGCACTAGTCTGCCATGACTATAAACTGGCATAGATAGTCCGTTATGACTATAAACTGGCAAAAACAGTCCACTATGACTATAAATTGGCACAACTTGTTCTTGGGTCATGACATTAAACTAGCACAACATCCACTATCCACTACAACATTAAAATAGCATCCAACAGTCTACTAGGACTATAAACTAGCACATCATAGTCTGCAAGGACCTTAAACTGGGTTTACGGTCTACCAAGACTTTAAATTGGCATGTAGCTGATATGATCTGAACACTTTCCATTACCTTGGAAGTACTCACAGCATCATCACCTTCCACTATTCTAGCGATTCTTTTGGAGCACTTTCCATTAGTGTGACATTTAGAACACTTGTAGCATCATCACCCTTGCACTTTCACTGGCTTTCCAAGCACTTATGACTGGCACAGCATTTAACACATTTGTAGTGTCTTCATAGTTTTGCATCTGCGACATCTTCACATCTGGCATTTACACTTGCATTTCACATTTTGTAGTTTTCTTGTCCTCTTTGAGTTATGTTTGTAGGATGAAGCCCTGGAGGCGGTCATGCAAAGATGCATCTCATCATAGCGGCAAGTCACCATATTGCTTTGATGTGCATGATTGGACTAGTTGAGCCACTCAAGAGTGCACATCCCCCTCTCATCCCTGTTATAACCTATGCACATCCATTCATTCATCCTAACATCCTCTTATCCTCCCCATACTCATGATTTCACACTCCTATGATGCATACACACTTTGACACACATGGCATTCTCTTCATATCAACCATTGAAGCCATGGTTGATGTAACACAATTCATCCTGTGAGGTGCCTTTATTACATGGTCAAAGCCTAGGTGGATGTAACATGAATCATCCCTAGGAAACAAAGCCCATCTTTTCAATGGTCAACTTGCAACTAACATTCAATAGTAAGCTGAACCTAAAGAAGGTTCGTCAAAAAAAAATAAGAGAATGGCACAAAGCACATCCCCAGGAAAGTTGACAATGTTGTAGCTTTACAAGTGGCCAAGGCTTAGATTAACTTTGATGCTCTCATAAACACTCTAACAAGAGGTGAACGTTTCAGGGGCGAACCACATCATGCCATGATCACTATCAACCATGCGGAATTTTTATCTTACATCATGATCCACTATTTTCATTTCATCTCCACCATTTAAATTTCATCTCCCTAGAATTGCCTATACTTCTTGGCCCCTAACATAACCTTATTCCCATAACACTCTTGAGCAAGGTAAAATGAGATCCGATCTTGTGCTGAGAAATGACGTTGGTGACATGTTTGCTGTGGTGTTTTGTAATTCTTTGTCAATGTATTTTAGGCCATTCCTCCAGACGTCAACAAAAAGGGGCCATTGAAACACCACAAAATTTTGGGTTTCGGCATCTTGACTGCAGATTTTTCTAAGTGTCACAGTGATGGAAATTTCTGCACCCTGTTACGCTATGTAGCGTAGTGCTATAGTGCGTAGCATAGCGCTATAGTATAACACCCTGCTACACTTTGTAGCATAGCACTACAGTGTAGCATAGAGCTACAATGTGTAGTGTATAGCTATAGTACGTAGTGTAGTGCTAAAATGCAACAACCTATTATGTTGCATAGTGTAGCATAGCACTAACTACCAAATTTGCAAGACTTTTATAAGTTTTAGAACGATGGCACTTTCTAGACCCTGCTATGTTACGTAGTGTAGTGTAGCGTAGCACAACACCAACTACCAAATTTGCAAGATTTTTCTAAGTGTTAGAATGATGGCACTTTCTGCACCCTACTACGCTATGTAGCGTAGCGTAGCGCTACAGTGCAGTACCCGGTGCTACAGTGCATAGTGTAGCACTACAGTGTAACACCCGGTGCTACAATGCAGTGTGGCACTATAGTGTAACACCCACTACACTATCACATGGCACCTGATCTACATTTTGAGCTAACCCTAGCCCTATAAATACCTTTGCACCCTCGTTTGAAAGAAGAAGGAAAAAGGGAGAAGAAGAAGGGGAGAAGCTTCAATTTCATTACAAGCAAGGTAGTTGGCATTTTTTCCATTGAGGCTTTTGGCATCTTGGCACCTAGCTCCATGGGTGAACGAGACCCAGAGCATACCACACCGATCCAAGAGGAACAGTTTATCATAGTGAGCACTAGATTTCATAGCCCAACACCACTGAGGCTATGATTGTGTTCTTATTGTGCTTATTGTACACTTTGTATACCTGTACCACTTTTCTGGGGCAGTGCATCTTTCTATTCGAACTCTCTTTCTATCTGATTATAGCATTTATTCTTTTTGGCATTGTCAAATGCTTAATCGTGTCCACTATTCTATTACATGCCTTAGCACTTTTCTACTGCTTTGCACATTACGTTTTCTCTTATTCTACCATCAAGGGTTCCATTTAGAATCATTGTTTGCAAAAGGGTTATTATACACCTATTAAGTCCCTGTTTGATCGATAAGACCATTCAGGGCACCTTGAATCCATTTTCTCCAACACTGCCCTCGCATGGATTCAAGGTTAGGCTATGCACCCGAAGACCTCTCGGTGTTTCCAACCACCGATGTTTTCTGTCACTACATTAAACATGAAGACTTGTGAATTAAAATAGAAAATCATAAAGAAGAAGCAAATACATCTAGACCCCCAAAAATGGAAATACCTTCAAGTACAGATTAAGATACATCTTTTAATGATTCAAATGAGACTATCACCAATGTTAGATGTGCTAATATGTGATTAATCAAATTAGTAACAGTGATAGATGGAAAATTGATAGTTTATAACTATGGAATTGTGCAGCCCATATCCCAACTATGTAGCCATAAGATTAGTCATGGAAAAGATGCTCCATCCTGGTTTAAGAACTACTAAGTATTTTTCACCTTTTTATTTTTATAATTTTTTATCATTTTTCTATTTCTTCCAAAATTTTATGATTCTTAATATGTTTTCCATTTCTTAATATTTTTATTTTCCTTATATTTTTCTCTTTTCTTGATCATTTTCTTTATGTTTTATGAATGTCTTTTATGTTTCTATTAATAATACTGCCAAGTCATGATGTAGAAGTCAATGTTACATGTTAGGTTTCTGTGCTATTCCATTAAGATGATTGGGCAAGTAATTGTATAAAGTAGTGAGACCATCTCATCCCTCCCTATGGTTCTCTAAGTAAAAGGTTTTTATCATGGAAAAAATTTGGTTTTTCTTTTATGAAACTAAAATTCATCAATGATCATTGTACCTTGAAAAAAGATGGAATGGCCAAGTCGGAATTGCAAAGGGTGTGACCTCAAGGAAACTTGTTGGGTTCTCTTCTTGACTTCCTTCATGTGGTTTATGATTCCTCTTGGAACATATCATCATTACTTCATTGATCAATAGCAAGAAGCTAAAAGCCTTTACATGTAGCTAAAAGACATGTTACCCATGCTTGAAGGTGCCCCTCTAACTAAGGCCTTTCCTTTTTTCTTCTCTTTTTGGAGTGATGATTATTCTTTAAGGTGGTTGTGGACTCATGGTGGTTAGTAGGATGGAACACATCAATGCAAGGTCACTATTTATGGTATGAACTTTGTTTGAACTTGGATGGATAGGTATGCTAATTATTTTAATCACATTTTTCACAAAAACTTATTGTGGGCATGGTTAAGTACCTTACATCCCTATCTCTATAATCCCTTCTCATTCCATTATTCACCTCACTGCTACATGCAATTATGAGCCTTTTGGTTTTGCATAGCATAGTACAACATCCAAACCATAGTAGTTGTGTGTTGTTTGGAACAAAGGCATGGTCTACATTTACCTTCTCAGATGCCCAGAAACATCTATAGAAGCGGTTATGCAAGGGCATTATGGTTGGAGCATATTTTGGGGCTGATCCACTTGCATAAATTTTGTTGATCATGGCTAACCATTACCACTTCCAAAACTAACCACTTGCATAACTAACCATTACATCTTCCAAAACATCAATGACAGTTTCTCTAAATTTATGCATAATTTTGGGACTACTTCCCATCACTTTTAACTATGTTTGGAATTTTTCCTAATTTTCTATTAAAATATCCTTCAAGTTCGATATTTCTTAGCCATCTTTTGAATCAAACCTTTGGTTTTAATTGTTTGAAAACTTGTGTGCTTCCAAAGTCATGCTTATTAGTCATGGGAGCTAGATATGTCTTCTTTGAAAGTTTTCTAACATCCTATTTTCAAACATAATGATAACTAATAATAATTGATCAAAATAAAGTGAATAGCTTAATGATTTTAGTTGCCTCATAGCCTTGGGCATATTATGTTATCATCACCTTGTGCTTAAATGAAAACCAAGGGATTTGGAAAGGGCTAAGGAAATTTTACCAAAACTAATGTTGATCCTTTGGTGACTACAAGTGATGTTAAAAGAAATGCCTAAGTAAGAAGGCCTTTGGTCAAACATGAAAACAAATCCAATAGGGGGACAATGGAGGATATGTTCATGGACAAATCGTAACACATAAAAGATAGCAGCTCAAGAATCACATGTTTGCTTGATTGAGAAGAAATTTCAATCTATCCTTTAAGAATGTTCCACATAACTAGAGAAGCATCAACATAATAATCAACGTTGGAAGTTTTCCAATGCTGGCTACCTTTAAGACCTTTACAAATTTTGTAATCTTCAATGTCTATCCAATCATTTTGTCATTTTATAATGCATCCACTTGAATAAAATTTTGTAATGCAACACTTATAGTCAATTAGTAGTTAGCATCAATCAATAATTCCATCATTCTCAATTTTTTGTAAAGAAAGCTCAATCCTACCCTATTAACTTGAGGACAAGTTTTTATTTAGTCATGGAGTATCATGAAGCATTAGTTGGTTGCATCGATGCAACCTCTTTGACGAAACTACTTTAAGGTAGCTGCTTTGATGTAGCTACCTTGACATAGCTACCTCAAGGTAGCTACCTTAATGCAACTGCTTCAAAGCAACCACATTGACAAGGCCCCATTAACATGACCTTGTTGATGTAGTGCTATCAATGTAAATGATGCATTGATGAGGCCCCATCAACGTAGCCTTGTCAATGTAAATGATGGATTGATGAGGCCTTGTCAATGCAGTGTCTATTTTCATCTAAAAATACCTGTGCTCCTACTCTTGCTATGTATTGATATTCTTCTATCAATAGGATAGCCAAACTCTTGTAGTTTTATTATGTAGTCTTAGAGAATAGTCAGTGAGTGCCTATGGTGTGGATGTAAGTTAGTTGTATGACATCTTCTTTGAGTGGCAATGTACCTAGACACATTTCATGAATGGCAATAATACCAAGATTGATTCTTATTTAATACAACACTTTGAATTAGATTAAATTTACTTTTAATGCAGTTTATATTCCATGTACTTAATTAATATTTATGTTTCCATGCATGTTAATGAATTGGTAGAATGAGCATGACTAGTTTCAAGTGTAAACAAGTGTTCACTTGGTAATTCAAGCAACATTATTACTTGGTTTGCTTAGTAGCATAGTGCTTGGTATCTTAGTAGTGAATACATGAGTTTAGGATGTGTACAGCAAGCTAGGAATGAACACTCATCGTTAGTAGGCTAGTTTAGACTTAACTTTTCATTGTTAATTAGTTTAAGTAAATGATTTCTTTATTATCATTAAGAGTAACATAAGGTCAAAACAACATCAAGAATCATATGCGTCACTTTGGACTCAACTAAACGTGACAAAGCTACCATTAGTCTAAGTGGGAAGATAGCAAATTATGATCAAAGCATAACAATCTAGATGTCACAACTAGTCCCATCCATGGAATTGGACTAGATTATGTGTAAACATTTGTGATTCATATAGTTTGATATAGGAGGTACCTCACCACTCATTAGCTACTAAGAAGTGGTAGGTTAGTTGTCCTCAAACTATTGTCTCCGCAAAAAGGGATGAAACGAACACTTGATTTCTAAGCCTAGACCCTTCAATCATCCTCACTCTATGATTACAAAATAAATCCAATCAAAGTACGTGATCACCCTCCATGTATGAACCTATCAAATGTAGTCAAATTCTATAATTGCAAAAGGAATCTACTTGAAGAACGTGATCATCTACAAACTGTATACTTACAAATGATCACGTGATGATCAACAATGTGATAATAAATGGAATTTTTGGGATCATGTGAAAGGTTCGGTCCATTCTGGTCCATTTGTTGATTTGTTCAAAAATCAAAAGTCTCTTTATAGAATATTTTAGACAAGCTAGTCGACTTTAATCCTAAAAAGGAGCCACTAAGTATTAAGGAATAAGGACAGAGCTTCAAGAAAGTGCTCTCATAGATCACATGTCATATAATATAGCCATGCCTCTATTTAATAACCATTTATTATTATACAATATATCGAATCAAATTTTTTTGATTTGTGAATGCTTTGGAGTTTCCAAAAATAGGAAAAGGAGGAGGAATCTATGATTTTCTAGAGCAAACAATGATGCAAGAAATGCCCTTATAAAATATTTTCTTCAAGAGATCCATGTGCTTTGGTGTCAGCCAAAAACCACCTGTGATGGTTCCATCATTCGTGGGTGATGGTAACAATAAAAGAAACCTTGTACCATTACAACAGAAGGCCCTACATATGTAGGCCTTCCCCATCCAAAATCCATGTCATAAGCTTTCATAGTTATACAGCTTTCCACTAACATGTTTACATCAAAGGTGAAATCACCAGCTGTAAATGGAGATGTTTCCAAGTAATCTAATGTAGACCTCAAATACTCTTCATAGATCCTAAAAATTGATTCAGAAAGAAAATTTGTTGTAGTACTTCCAAAATATTTCATTACATCTCCAGCT
>MNCI01020205.1:783-11341 GCA_015680685.1 Gnetum montanum | reverse complement strand
TTTACCAACTATAACTCATGATGGCCTACATTTACTTGTTGTCTCATGTAATCTCTGATATCCTTTGTATTCTTTGACCTGTTTTCTTGTTCTCTTGGAGTTGTGTTTACAAGATGAGACCAAATTCATCATAAAGATGTAACTCATCACAACAGTGAGTTACCATGTGATCTTAATATATGAGATTTGATTAGCTTGTTTGATCATGTCGACAATTTTTACCCCATATCATTTCTATTACCCTTTCATAGCTACAACCATACATCAATTTTAGCCTTGCCTTGCTAATGATGAAAAC
The DNA here is from genome assembly GCA_015680685.1 of Gnetum montanum. Classification (NCBI taxonomy): domain Eukaryota; kingdom Viridiplantae; phylum Streptophyta; class Gnetopsida; order Gnetales; family Gnetaceae; genus Gnetum; species Gnetum montanum. Next base: position 11,043 of record MNCI01020205.1, on the reverse strand, counting down.
CTATGTTTGACATTTATGTATCATTGCCTTGTGACATTTCTTACAACATGTTTCATCAATCAAGTTTGCTAAAATCTTCAAGCTTTTATTTTAGCAAGAAAAAAATTTAACCTTATCAATGAAACACAAAGGAAGTTTCACCCTCATAAAAAAAGGGAGAAAAGCCAAGAAAGTCAAGAGGTCAATGTATTCTAAAGTTAAACAAAATAATCACTCAAAAACAAAAANGTATTCTAAAGTTAAACAAAATAATCACTCAAAAACAAAAAAAAAACCAATGAATGAGTCAAATGGTCAAAGTAGCTAATACCAAAGCTCTAGTTTCTCCAATTCTAAGCATATGTAACTAGTACAACAAGCATAAAGCATGAAGGCCTTGTTAGCAAGCAAGTGCATAACTACACCATGATCATGATGTCAAAACATATGGAACTCTTCATTATCATATTTGACCATTTTCAAATAGCTAATATAGCCAATTCCTTACTCCTAATTCTCACCAATCCATGTTAACCTTACTTCATCATCACGAGCACTTCTTGGCATAATCCAATAGCTACAAAATCAAGTATGGAAAGAGAAGTGTTGGTGATACACCTGCAGTGGTTTTTTTCATTCTTTCTTGATGTCTTTTAGGTCAATCATCAAAACATCAAAAAATAGGGGCCAATGAAACACCTTAAAAAAATTTCAATTGTAAACAAAGAAGCTTGGTAGCCAAATTTTGTTTATAACTTTGATTGGATTCACAAGCAACAAAAAATGCCTTGATTTCCCTTTAGAGATGTTATTTTGTAGTTTTGTTTTGACAAAATCCTAGGGTATTTTAAAATATGTAAAATGTATTCATAGCCCACATTGTTAAAAATGCTGTGAATTTTATTGCACTAACATAATTAATCTCAAAAGTCAAAAATGCTACCAATTATGGTACAAAATCTCAAAAATGTTGGTGATAAAAATGCTGCATTTTTGGATCATAGAAATGGTCAAAAATGTTGCGTAACTACCCAAGAAACTTCTTAAAGCTTAATCAATGGAGAAACAACAAATTGTGACCTATTTAAATGAGAATTAACATCATTTTTAGGGTTTCTATGGAGGCAAGAAAACGTTTTATGGAAGAGATCTTTTCGAGAGTAGAAACCTTTTTTGACAAGGAGAACCTTTTTTGCAAGTAAGCATAGAAAGACTTTTGTAGCCTTTTGCAGCCTTCATCCAACATTGATCACAGAGAGCAGAGAGAACCTATTGCAACATTTATTTCAAGAGAATTGATCAAGATAGATGTGTGTAGGATAGTTTCTAAACATACCCTAGTTACCTGCACCAAATCTTAAAGATAATTTTAGAGAGATCTCTAAACTACTTGTGTTCTTAGGCTTTTTAAAGCCATACAATTTGTACTCTCTAAACCTTTGTTTTGAAATTATTACAACATTTAATACAAAATTTATAGTTATATTTGGCCACATGTTTCACATATTTCCTGCAACATCTCTCAATTTATTTTCAAATCTAGTGTTAGATATTGTATTTGCACATTTTTTCTTGTTCTCACATATTTGACTTAGTAATAGATTTTTCAAGTTCTTAGGTGATTGACAAGACTTCCTAAGGCACCTTAGATCCTTTCAAGACCCATGGATTCTAAGATAAAACTATTCCATGGATTGATTTGGTTTTCAGTGCTAATTTTTTTCATCGCTAAAACCTTGAACAATATTTGATGAGTGGATAGATTGGGTTGCACATACATGGGGAAATTGTTACTATTTTACAACATTTTTATTTTTCTACTTCTACCCTTATGCACCTATCTTTATGGATGCCTACTACTTTGTTTGTTACAATATTTTGGCATCTAACATTTTTCTTAAGTAGTACTTTATGTTTTTCTACATATTTCTTTTATTCTTTAAGTACTACCTTTGTAGGCTAAACCTAGTCAATAGGGTATTACAAAGAAACATCAATTTAGAACTTTGCCTTAAATTTAATGCATAATGGAATCTCCTACATGAAAATCACAAAGACCAACTAATAGAATGAAATTTGATCCTCTTATATACAAGAATTGTTGAAATCATCAATATTCTCTTTATTTGGTAAACCAGATGTTAAACATGGAAAATGTATGATAGAAATTACAAATGGTAATATGAAACTACCTAGACATAATACATGATCAATAGGGACACTACTGCCCAAGGCCATCCTAAAGGCTAATGTTTTAGATCATCTTAAGAGTAATAATAACTACACAATTCTATCCTATAACTTATCTTTGAATATATATGTTGTAATGACTAAGCCACTAAACCCACTAGAATTTCTACTATTGAAATAAGCAAAATACAACAAAACTATGGAAAATGAGTAATGTTAGAGCATTATTATTGAAAAAGCATTGTTAATAGATGCTTCACCTACATTAGTGAAACCTTAAGACATCTTATCTCAAGTTCAAAGTTAGAAAAACAATCAACTTAATAGCCTTGTTATAATAATAAGATAAGAATTGAGTCTCATTGCTAAGGTGGTCTATTTTCATGTAGTAGTCCTGGGTTCTAACCTAGACATAATCACTAGGAAATGGAAGAAGCTCCTTGTCTACTAATGCTTTCAACACTTTGATACCTTCATTAGTTAAACAACATTTAGACAACAACATATAAAAGCATAGGGATTTATGTTTTAAAAAAATGAAATCCCAAAGATTTAGTAAATAAAAAAAATGACAAAACCTATGAAATGAAATTAATATTCTCTCACCATCAACAATACTATGGTGTATGTAAACTCTTTGAGGAAATATTTTTTTTTTGTTTTTTCAAATGTAATCATGTTGTAGAAAAAACATTTGGATTTTTATCACAGAATAAAAAAATTATTCTTCAACTTCTATGAACAATAAAAAAATCATTTTATTAAAAAAAATCTCAACTTAAAACATAAAACTCATTAACCAATATAGCTTGCCTTAAAAGTGATAGAAAATTTAGGTGATTAGTTCATTGTCTTGTTAGGCAAGAGGTTTCTACTTTAAATCATATTTGATGCATCATTATATTTTTCTATAATTCTTTTATAAAGTATCATGTTGGTTGTATGTCTTAGGGTGTACGTGTAGCCCTCAAACTAGCTCACTTAAAAAACCATCTTTGAATTCAGATGTGCCCAAAATCACAAATTACAATATTTTTGAACTTTTCACTTATCTAACTACACGTTTGTCCTCATTTATTCTAATTTAACAGGCAAAGTAGATTTGTGTATCTTTGACAAGATTGTACCTTTCCTTGCATTTAATTTTGTCAAGATAGTAGTTTCTTTACATTTACTTTTTGACACAAGCATAATAAAAAGGAAGAACATTATAGAAGACTCTTACATAATGGTTATATAAAAAAGGTGTAGATATTCATTGCCACACCTCTAAATTTAGCTTCATTCCTTTAATTAATTTCTCTTATTTTTCTTGATTATTGATTTCTTAATTATTATTTACCATTAATTTCTTAATTAACTTAGAATCTAAAACCAACAATCATACTCAAGTATTATGCTCCTCCAATCATTACATCAATTACAATAAAAAGAAAGGGATAAGGGAGAATCATTATGGGGAAATCAGAGTTGAACCTTGTATAATATGGGTGCAAGTATTACGAAATTGAAAGAAACTTCTAGCAATATAATTCTTCAATATTTAGCCCTCATGTTACACTAGTATATGGCGCTCCTACCTTGAGCACTCATACTAGCTTCATCTACATGTAGTGTCATGTAAGAAGAGTTAGCACTATCCAAATTGTCAAATCTACCTTGCTATCTCCTTTCAAGGCAAGACTAGAGTTTTTCGTCATAGCTACATTAAATTGTTAGCTCATATTGTTGGATTCACAAATTTTAAAAAAAAAAGACTTACTATGTAAGATTTCTAGGTATCCAATGTAATGTTAAGTTGACCACAAGTTAACTATCCATTGATGAAATCTTAGATCCTACTAACAAGATTTCCATAGGCTATTACCCTAGCTCATGTTGTAACAAATAATAGAAAATGGCCTACCCTACTTGTAACCTCCTCATCATTAGACATCCTAAAACATCATCATCATCATATGGTCTCTAATGGTGGCATCTAGTTATTATGCTACCAAAACCTTAATAGGCTTGCAACAATCTTGTGGGCTAAGCAGGAAGTTCTTGAAGCTTGGATTGAATGATAGGGGCCACTACAATCACTTTTATTGCTCCTTATCAGCTAGGTAACTAACTGACTACAATCCTAAGCCTAATTCCACTTTCCTCTTAGACTAGCTAGGTATGAGTCTCCTCTAGGAGTATCCCTAGGTAACTAGATTTGAGTCTCAAAAGATTGAAAGCTTATTAGAACTCACAAGGATTTCATGCGCATGCTAGCTTCCAATGCACTTAACTCAACCTCACCTATGTTCCATACCACATTGAGACTAACTATTACTAATCCACTACTCAACCCTGTACATGTTCCATACCACATCAAGACTATCTACTATTGTTGAGATGATGCTACTTGCATCTTCTACAACTTTTTCCATGTCTAAATTAGTTGATATCTTGCAAGATTTAACAGCTAAGATAATTCTAGCAACCTTAAGACTCAAAAAAGGTATTAAGAAGAAACACTAGCATTAGACTCAAGAAGGAGTTTGAAATAAAGAATTCTTAAAGTGAAAAGATATTCCTTATTGACAAACAAGCCTCTTGAGATCCCAATTGCAAAGCACCAATAAGCTTAAGATATAAGAAGATACAAATGGAAAATGATGGTTGAGAGAGGATCTAGTAACTTGCTTATAAAGGCCAAATCACAAATATTCATGCATGGCTTCTAGAAGATTTTGACCTAAGACCTATTAATTAACCTGTATCATGTGATAGGTTTAAGACAAAGATAAGCACCATCTTTAGTAGGGCCTACATCCAATCATCTTGCCCTTATCCAAAGATGACAAGGTTAGTAGCATAAGATAATAATCAAAATACAATGAATTATAAAATGTCATATTAATCACAAATGCGAAAGTGTGAAACTTGTTAAATAGAAATCATGTTAGTAGAATCTCAAGCCAAATTAACCAGTAATTAAGTTTCATGCATGGTTAATTTATAAATCAAGTCTCATGCCAATAAAAGTAATGATCATGCAATTAAAATATAAGATATGTATAAAAATTAAAGTGTAAAGTCTCATCTCAAATATCACAAAGAAGTGAGACTTATTGAAGAAAATCAAAATATGGTTACACCAATTATTAAGTCTTGTGCCAAAATACCAAAATAAAATAACACAGTCCTGCATGTTATAGATAAATCAAAGACACAAGACTATTAAATTGAGTTTGAACCACAAAACCAATGTAAGGGCAAACGAAAAAAATGCTAATCAATAAAAATCCTAGGGGTGTTGTATTCATCATATAGGTATCTAAATGGTGAGGTGATAGCCTAGTCCTAAGGCTCTTAATTTTNCTAAATGGTGAGGTGATAGCCTAGTCCTAAGGCTCTTAATTTGGAAACTTTAAGTTATGGGTTTGATTATAGTGGGTAGTGTTGTATTATAAATTTCTAATTTAATTAATATCTTTAGGATATATATAGTTAAGAAAAGGGTATTGGCTTTGACACAATGTCGAAACCACAATTTTTTATATAAACTTTAGTTAATATCTAAAACAGAGTGAAATTCCTTGACCACTACCAATTGAAAACTTCCAAGTGATTCAAAACAATCACTTTTTATTTAAGCCCTATTCAACACTTAAAACTATTAAAAGTGTTTAAATATGGAGTCAAATTCATACCTTGTCCACTACCATTACTATGTGACAATCATTATTGACATTGAAATTTACCCAACACAACATTAGACACTACTCCTTTGGATGTAGCCTATGAAGCCTAAGTCACATGATGAGGTGAATAGTAGACATAGCTTAGTACTATGCATCCTTAAAATATATCATGTCAATTGAAAACTCTTGCATTCTCTCTATAACTTTGTATAGGAATTTTTTTTTTAAGTTTTAAAATGGTGAAGAAAAATATATCATGTTTTGTGTGCTACGTAAGAAATTCACACCTTCAAATGCAAATACGTATAATCATGAACTTGTATTAACTACCATACCATTCCTCCCCCTAAGCTTGCAATGCAGCTCTTAAAGGACAGTTATCCTATCTACCGGCACCAAGCCATTTTCATGATTAGAAGCTCACTTTATGTCCATGTAACTTAATCATGAGATAATGCTTGGCCGGTCAGGAAAGTCTTGGACAGTAGAGGGGCAAAAATTTGTTTTCTATCATTTCACCTAGTTGCTTTCAGAATAAGCGTTTAGTATCCTGTTTCCGCGTGAGCTGTGAACCGTGTCAGCCCGGTCCGCCAAAGTGCTCTCTGATTTCATTTCGCATTCATGATTCGAATTCGGTATGAAATTTCACAAGACTTTTTAAAAGTTTTCTGCCGTGACCTTTGGATCAGCCCAACCTTATGGATGGTTTTGCTTTTAACTTTAGTGAAAGAAAGAAGCGATATAATGGAAGATTATTACTGTACGCTGATAAAGGCAGAAAACGGTTTAATTGTGGAATCTCAGGGATGCCCATTGTTCATGTCGGCTTCATGTATGGAGTTCGGTGACTTTGAGCCCTTTGCTCAAAAACACGGATCTTCATTTGCGAGGGCTTCCACATAAGTCATGATGGAAGAGGCTACAGGCTTCCTTCCATTCCATACCAAAAGAGCAGTCTTTATCTGCGTAGGGCCTTACCGATGGCACTAGACTTTGCATTCTTCCTTAGCAACTTGTAATTGTTATACAAAATTATGCGCGGTGGAGCAACTTTCAACTTTTCCCTTATTATTCTAATTGCATCATTATTCTAATTGCATAAGTTTATGATATTACTTGTTGAGATTAAAAATGTTTTTTTATATTATTTAAATGTATTTATAGGTCCGACCCCTATTTCTCATGGTTGATGATAATCTAAGGCTGGGCACTAGCTCAAAACTTTATTTTGTTGGCAATCAGGTAAACATTTGTAGCTTTACCAAAGTGAAAGCATAATTAATTAAAATAGCAAACATATAATCATGGTATAAAGCATAAGAAACAAAGAATAATGTAACGGTTCTGCAGCTATACAGTAGCAGAAGAGTTTTTACGGCCATGGTTATTAGTTAAGCATACCTGTGGAAAACCTTACGCGGCAAGTTAGGCCTGAGATGCACATGGTAATGACACTAATTTGAAGCGGTCAATGGCCGTCCACATTTTGTAGATGAAATAAATTTAAAATAAAAAATATTTTTTTACGTTTTTTTAAATCTCCCAGTAACCCTTCATCCGTTTATATTGTGGAAATGCAAAAATGCAATGGTAATTTGTGTGTTTTAGTGTCAATTTCTATCCCTGACCGTAACCATCACAAGCAAATACTACAGAGCAGCAATATTCTCTGCGGACTGCGGCGTCACTTGATCACATCTTAAAGCAAAAAGCTCACTCATGTCACCTCACCTTAACATGGGCAATTGCAGCTTTTCTTGGTAACATAAAAAAATGCAAATCATTTGAGAACAATTCCAATTCGAATGCCACTGTGCCAATGATATTCTCCGCTGATAACACTTTTTCCCCGCCAATCAGCAGCCAGCACTTGACTACTTCGCCAACCCGAAGACCCCGGCCAGCACTTAGACTTGTCTATGCAAAGCTGCACGCGATGGCTTCAACGCGGTTTCCTTTTAACTCCTTTGGCAAGGAAGCATCCTCGGTCAGTCCTGTCTTTACTTTTGGTCAATGTACTGTACTAGTGCTAGTCTATTCTTTGGAATCCGTGGTCATCCTAATTTCTCGATTCTTCGCTTCGATCACAAACAGCCCCAATTCCCAAGTAATGATAAATCAGCGAAAGATGGAAAGCCCCAAACGTGAGAGCTTCAACGAACACAATTCAGTAATGGAGAGCCGCAACTCTGTTGCATCAGCATCAATGCATCGACGCCATGTGCAAGTGCCAGCTGAGCTCAAAGGACTCGTTATAGGAAAGGCAGGCAGCAATCTGCGAAAGTACCAAAACACTCCCGGAATCAGCTCAGTAAAATTGCTTCCTGACGGCACACTCGTAATCGCCGGGTTCTCAAAAGAGGCTGTCGTAAGTATCCAGAAATCTGTAAATGCGCGAATCTGCTATAGCAATGCCACGATTTGCGATTTTCAGGTATTCTGCTTTTGCTGCTCGCTCGAGAAGCCGCAATTGCGGACCCAGAAACTGGGCTTTGAAACCATGTTTCAGAAAAATGGTTGCGTGTTCCTGTGCTTGACAGACGCAGAGGCACAGCAGGTAGACTGCAGCACCCACTCTGAATCGTCTGCGTCGTCGTCTCTGGCGGTGCAGATGGCGCAGAAATTGCAGACTGCTCATGTGACATTCGTTCCGCACTGGGACTTCAGTGGATACAAGCAGACCCTGGTGAGTTGCTTCCAGAATCTGGAACCGGCGGACTCCCAGGTGAAGCTCATCGTGCGATTTGGAAAACAGATGTTCTCTGGCAGCGGACCCTGCTGTAGCCAGCTGCTGGTCAATGGCTGCTCCTCTGTTGAAGATCTCGGTCATTTGTGGAGACAAAAACAGCTTTGGAGCCGATTCAATTTGGGTTGTTGCCAAGAGGCCGTGGATGCACTGAGAAGCCGCCTGCAGACTGAGCTGGGTTTCGTGATGGTATGCCAGCAAAGGAAAATCAGCATCCACGCTCTGCACCGGTCGCAGCATTTCAACGTTTCTGTGCGCTTCGTTGACGCCCAGGGCAAACAGATCGGTGGATACGGTGTTGAGCAGCAGGAGGAAGCCCTCCGGATCTTGCGAGCCAAAGACTATCGTGAGGTAAACTAACTAGAGCTTGCTATTTTTAAAATTGAGATTAATGACTTTGTTAATTAACGGTGTTGCAAACTGATAAATAGAAGAGCAATCTTGATTCAATTGGACAATTTTGGGTGCACACGATAATGTGGAAAAGAAAATTTAAAAAGGAAGGCTTGTAAATAGTAACGTGTAATACTCGCTCGTTCGTGGAGACAAATAAAGATCTTTCCAGGGTTAGTAGCTTAAAATACCTCTTTGTTAAGGAAGGGATGCAAGGTGGATAAAAAAGACAAATGAGAAAGACATTTTTCAACTCCACTACTCTCTTTTTGCAGATGAATCCATTTTCCTGTCTTATTCAAGAGCCACCCCCTGATGCCACAATGCAGTAAATATAACGTTATTAGTACATATTCTAAACGATCCTGTTCTCCTCTTAAACTTCTGAGCTTACATTATAACGTTATATTGGTTTTATTATTAATAGGTATCGTAATATCTGATGTTACCTATTCTTGAAGACTTATCTTAGTTTAACCTTATTTGTACGATCTCGGTAGACATGGCAATTTTCTAATGCAATTGTTCTCTTATTTAGGACGAACTCAACATTGAGTTACTTAAACATACAATGATTCTGTCATTTCTGTAGTTTAAGGGGTTTCAGTCTGGCTCCACAGGATTGTGTGGGTTTTATTTAGTTGCATTTTTCAAATATTAAAGCGAAAATATGAATCAGGTTTTGGGAGTTAAGAAAGGGGCGTCAAAGGAGGAGATAAAAGAAGGTTACAGGAGATGTTTGCTGAGACTCCAGTTCAGAGTTTCAGACTGGAAATTAATTCAGAAAGCCGAGGATGTGGTCGATGCCGCATACCTTTCTCTCTTGCGCGGGCGTGGAGATGGCTTCAGCCGCTGTACAGGTGGTGTTGTTTCAAGCTTAAGCTCAGAGTCAGAGTCAGGCGAGGCAAGGATGACTCACAATGTTAAGGTATCGAGGGTGAGAGAGAAGGTTGCCAGGAACGGATTCGTCACATTCATGAGACCAGGCGGCAGCATCACAGATTTCCGATTGGGAGTTTCATCCCATCACGACGACGACGATGGCGAACACCCATTGCACCATTTCAGCAAGTGGGTCGAATCTGCGTGGAGCAATCGAACCTCTGACAATAAATTAGTGTTTCCAGTGTCCAACGCCTTAAACAACAGCAGTAACGGTCTCAGAAATGCAGAGCGTGACCTTGACCCTGAGGCCTTCAATGTGCGCTATAAACAAACAGAGACCTACGTAACAGAGGATTTCAAAATCAGAATTCGATGTGTGGAAGAACAGAATTT
>MNCI01020198.1:19487-47663 GCA_015680685.1 Gnetum montanum | reverse complement strand
ATCTTCGCCTGAGGCCGACCCGTAATTTTCATGGTGTTTCAGGTAGGAGGGATCATGACGGGGTTGGCCTGACCTTTCCCATCAGATTGGGAATCAAGTTCCTCCTATCTGTCTTGGAAGGCATCATCCTAGTTCGATGTTGTGTCTTGTTGCTTCCTAAGCCTAGCCAACTAGATTAGCTAGTCTAGAAGCCTTTGATTTGTTTGTGTCAAAGGTATGGAAGCACCGGTAATGGGAACAAACTCCTTCCCATCGTAGTAAGTGAACTCAAAGCTACGTTTGCTTTTGAACTCGTGTACATCCAAAGGTAGGTTTGCCTAAACCTTTGCACAGAGGAAGTTATACTATTCATGTTGCTGGGCCAAGCCCTCAGGTTCCTGATTTTGGATCCTGAGGGATCGACGTGTTTCCAACATTAGGGTCAGCGATTGTTCGAGACTTGGGATGCCTTGAACCATGATGGGAACTTCAACATTGAAGGTATTAGCGGCAGTAGTCAAAAAAGCCATTGTCAAGCTAAACAGCTTTGCAAATGAGAAAAAGCAAAGAAATTGGAAAGCTAAACAATTTTGCAAATGGGAAAAATGAAGGAATTGGAAAGCAATAAAAAAAGGCTTTATATCTTACTGGGCTCCTGAGGAACCGTCGAGGTGATTGATCTGTACCACACAATGCATAAAAAATCACAGAAGGGTGTCACATTTACGCTAGTGCATGATAGGGTACAGAGCACATGCAAGACTACCATAAGACAAGCAAGTCAATTGGCGATCGAAGGCTTTATGTCCTATAGGGTTCCCGAGGAACCGTCAAAGGGACCGATCTGCACTGCACGACGCGTAAACAACCACAGATGGATGTCAAGTTTACACTAATGCATATCAGGGTGCAGAAGGCTTACAGGACTATCGTGACATGTAGAAAGGGCACCAAAATGCCCTCCTTCTAGCACCAAAAAACTGTAGTGATCGAAAATGTTAGCGGTTGGAAAACGCCAACAGGCCATCCGTTAGTGACAGTCTCAACCCTATATCCATGGGAGGGCCGTGCTAGGTGGAATGGATACGGGGTGCCCTAAATGGTCTGGTTGATTAGACAAGGACTTAGTTAGTGTCTATATAACCTTTTGCAACGTGTGATTTGAAAACAAGGCTGATAACGTGAAGTAATGCTTAAATGTAGAAGAAACAGAAAACAATGTAAGATGTAGGAGACAAAATGAAATGCAGTTAGAAAAATGCATTGCTTCAAAGCTACAACTTTGCTTTGTTAAAGTGGATACAGTTGGTTGCATAGTGCTGAGAAATGCAGAGATCCCAAAAGTAACCATGACGTGTAGAGCAAGATGGCTATGTGCTTCAACGTGGGCTCAGGCGTTAACAATGCAAAGTGCTACCAAGGTGGTAGACAAGGGTAGAAGAAAATGCCAACTGAGAATGCTAACTATGTGCAATGTCAAACAGAAATATTACAATGCTCAAGGTTTCAGTGCTAGATTTTGCTTATTAGCCAAAAAAATCATTAGCTGATCTAATTGCCAAGAGAAAACTAGATCGAGAGTGGAAAAACCCTTTGAGCATTGCAAGTTTACACTTTTATAGGACCAAGGGTGTGTGAAAGAGGTGGTTTGGATGCCACGTGCCTTGGGCCCATGTTGACTTGTCTATGCTGCACATGCCTGCATGACCGTTGGACATGCATGACCATTGTAATTATGAGCCTGCCATGCCATAATTGCAAGCCTGCCACTTTGTAATTGCACTGTCAGCGTCTGGAGATGTGTGCCAATGGTGCAATTATGTGAAGTGCATTGATGTTGCACAACCACTTGTCATGCTTTGCTATTCTTTGTAGTGTAGCATGTTCAGCATAGCATAGCATCTCATCACACATTTTACTACATGTGTTGCACATTTGCTACGCTATGCTACGCTATGTAGCGTAGTGTAACGGCTAGTCTTAGTTGCAAAGTGGGTGGAGGCTATTCCTCTTAGGAAGTAGCTACACTATGCTATGCTAGACATTATAGTGACTTATCACAATAATGTGCTATGCTTCATAGCATAGCACAGCATAGCAAGCAGCTACACTACTTCAATGTGCTTCATTTCTCACTGGCATTGTTGGCACACCTAATTCCAGCATGTCCAATTCTGACAACATGATGGCAATGTAGCAAGTTCACAGCTGATTTTGCACATCCACATAGTACAGGCACGTTAGGATCTTGTGGGTCCAGGACATGTGGCATCTAAATCACATCTCTCGCCTACTTTTGGCCCTATAAATACCCAGATGAGCAACACTCAAAGGGTTGGCAAATTGAGGCATTTTTGGCAATTTGGAAATTTTTGTTGGTAGGTTCGTAATTTGGGTTTCCTTTTTACGTGAAAGTTGGCTTTTTAGCTCAAAAAATTGGCATTTTAGCATTGATAAGAGCAGTTGGCTTGTGAGGATTTTGCATTGTTGGCTTTTAGGTTAACACTCAAAAGCATAGTTGGTACATTTTGAGCATTCCGATCATTCTTGAACTCTCTATGTGCCTCCAACGTTGTATAACTTGTTGTACACTTCAAACAAGGAAGAAAATTGAACCCATGATTTTTTAGTGGTGCATTTCCTTACCCCAACTTATTCTCTTATTTCTTCACTGTTATTGCTGTTCAACATTATTTTTTGCATTCCTGCATTTATTGATCATCGATTTTGCCTCGTGTATCTCGTAATTAAATCAACATTCATGTAAGGTTAAGTTACACCAATTTAGTCCCTATTTGATCAACCAGACCATTCAGGGCACCTCATTTCTATTCTATCTAGCATGAACCTCACACGGATCTGGGGTGAAACTGTTCACCCAGCAACCTCTCGATGTTTCTAGCCACTGACATTTTCAGTCGCTACAGGTTGCAGTGATGCTTTTTCCTTTGCTTATCTTGGTACCATTCAATGTGACCAAGTGTTTAGGCACACTCCTCCTCTATGGAGTCAAGGTTAATGATCCTTGACTCATTATTTTAAGCTTCATCCATGATGTTCGAAAGGATCATTCAAAGTGATGGAACCTACAATTCAAGAGGTAACACCATTTCAAATCTATAGACAAGACTGTAAGGATTTTTACCTATAGTTGTTCTACACATTGTGCGGTAAGCCCAAAGCACGTAGAGGATTTGCTCATGCCATCACATCTTTCTGTGGCTAAGCATCTTTTTCAACAGATTAATGATAACTTTTTTGGTTGCTTTTGCTTGGCCATTTTCCTAGGGGTAGTATGGAGATGAGAAAGAATGTTTGATGCCAAGGTTATTGCAAAAGGCTTTTGTTTCTGTGCTACTGAATTGCAGCCTGTTGTCAGTCACAATAGTCATAGGAAGGTCAAACCTCATAACTATGTTATCTAGAATGAAGTGGCAAACCTATTTGGATGTGGTCTTTCTGAGGGGAATAGCCTTTACCCACATTGTAAAGTATTTGGTTGTGGTAATAATGAAGCTATGCCCTACTGAAGACTTAGGTGTGATGGGTCCTATGATATCTAGTCCCCAACGTTGGAAAGGCCATGTGATTTATGTGGTATGTAACTTGATGGGTGACACGTGTATAAGGTTCCCATGGTGTTGACATACATCACATGTTCTAACCTTAGCAATGCAATCATGTTCTATGCAAGGCTAGTAATAGCCTAAGCATCTGATTTTGGTTACCATAGCCCTAGGAGCTATGTCTCCTCCACACAATCCATCATGGACTTGATCCACAATATTTTGTGCTTCTTCCCCACTAACACAAACTAGTAGTATCCCATCGTAAGAGCATTTGCATAGAGTGTTGTCTCCTACGAGGACATATTGCTGGGCTCACTTTTGTATTGCATCCTTTTGAGCAGATGTTAAGCCCTATGGAGGCTCACCATGTTGGAGGTATGCTTTAATTTTGTCATACCACTCTTGGATGTGAGCCATGCCTACAAATGCAATGTGTGGAGTGTGAGTGATAGGATTGGTCCATGTCACTATCAAGATAGGTAGAGTAGCTAACATGTGTGATGGCATATTTAAGGCTAATGTGGCTAGCACATTAGCTACAATGTTTTTGTTACGGGGCACATGTTGGATGTCTAAAGTTGTAAACTTATTTAGTAGACTTTTGGCTAAATCACAATAATGTTGGAAATGTGAGGCCTTGAAAGCATAGACTTTAGTGATCTAGTTGATAACAAGTTGCGAGTCACCTCGAATTGCGAAGTGTTGGATCCTCAACTCTTGAGCTGCTAGAAGGCCCCTAAGGAGTCCTTCATACTCAGCTACGTTGTTTGTGCAAAGTAATGTAAAATGATATGCAAAAGGTTGAATTTCCATGGAGGGAAATGTAAGGACAGTAGCAGCGCTACCATCTCATGTGGTTGAAGCCTCATCAAAATGTAGATTGGCCTTAAAATTTGATGGTATAGGACTTATGCTATTGACATGCTCATCTGTGAACTTAGGTTCTATTATTGCTTGGTCATCAACAAGTGAAGTCGTAGGATATGTGGCTATTGCTTGACCCTTTGTAGATGATTGTGCCACATAATGTAGATCGAACTCCATAGTTATGGCTTTCCATCAGGCTATTCTACTACTCTCATATAAGTTGGTTGTAATAGCCCAAAGTATGTTTCTTTTGCATATAATGTTGACTTTACTATGAAATAGGTAATGTCTTCATTTTTTAAGTGTGAACACTAGGGCATGACAATTTTTCTCTACCTCATTGTACTTTGCTTTGTGAACTATCAATGCATGACTTAAGTAGTAGACTAGGATTTTAGACCCATCGTCTCTCTTTTGACATAGCAGTGCAGCAATGGATGTGTTTGAGGTGGCAAGATAGATGTAGAAAGGCCTATCCCTTTGTGGAGGGTAAATATTGGAAGATGCAAAAGCTCTTTCTTTAGGTTATCAAAGGCTTTTTGACATTGATCTGTCCACTCAAAGTTGACTCCCTTCTTAAGCAGGTGTTGCATCGGGTGCACTTTGTCTGTCAACCTTGCAATAAACCTTCTTATAAATTACATCCTACCTTTCAACCTGTGTAACTCTTGAAGATTTGTAGGTGGTTCTAAGTTGATGATAGCCTTAACTTTATCGAGATCTACACATATGCCCATTTCTAACACTACAAAGCCTAGCATGCATCTATTTTTAACTCTGAAAACACATTTTTTGGGGTTGAGGTGAAGGTCATGCTTATGACAACATTGAAGGACTAAATTTAGATCTTTGGGATGATCAGTAGCTTCCTTAGACTTAACCGCTATGTCGTTGACGTAATCGTTTAATCTTTCCAAGAGGTAATTACTAAAGATGTATGTCATTTCTCATTGGTACGTTGCTCTAGCATTTTTCAACCCAAAGGACATCATTGTGTAACAAAAAGTTCCCCAAGGGGTCATAAAGGTAGTTGCCAATTGATGCTATGGATTTATACAGATCTAGTTATATCTTGAAAACTCGTCCATAAAGGATAGTAAGGCATGACTCCGGTAGTATCAATAAGTTGATCGATACTAGGTAATGGGAATTCATCCTTAATCATTGCCTTATTCAAATCCTAGAAGTCTATACAAATTCTTATACTCCTAGTCTTCTTGGGTACAACTACAATGTTTGAGATCCAATCCGAGTAATCGACTACCCGGATGAAGCCAACTTGATAAAGTTTTGTAATTTCATCACATATAGCTAAGGGAATGTCTAATTTGATCTTGTGAGCTTTTTGCTTAATTGCCTTGACACGTGGATCTAGGATAATATTGTGTTGTATAAGTCATGGGTCCAAGCCTGGCATGTCTTCGTATGACCATGCAAACACTTTGACATTATTATTAAGGACTTGTGAGATGTTTTGTTGCACCTATGGATCTAGTAGGAAGCTAACGTTTAACATTTTTGCCTCACTTCTAGTCATAGTTGTAGGAATTTCAATAAGAGGGTCCTTAATCACATCCCCAGCCTCTAAATCTAGGGCTTGGACTAGGTGTTCGGGCCAGTCCAAGGGTGTTTCTAAGGATGCAATGTAGGTGTCATAAGAGGATGGTTCAAAGTCTACCAACTCTAGATTCAAGCATCTTGTAAATTTTCCATAGGAACCTGTCAGGGTCAAAGTCAAATGAAGATCATCATGCATAGTCATTTTTCAGTTGAACTTGCCACAATAAGAAAATAGACCAAGTCAAGTGATACATGTTTGAGACAACAACATGTAATGAATATATGCAAAGAAATGATGCAACATAAAAGAAAATTTCCAGTTTAAGGTCTTAGCGAACCACAACTATGCAAAATTTGTAAGTTGAAATTGCTAGTTTAAGGTCTTGGCAGATCATCACTGATTTTACAAGGGAATGCTAAGATTTCCTGTTTAAGGTTGTAGCAAACCATAACCATGCAATGTTGTAAGTTAGAGTTACCAATTTAAGGTCGTAGTGGATTGTTACCGAGTTTGAAATGTAAAGGAAACACTAAAATTGCCAGTTTAAGGTCATAACAGACCGTAACCAAGTTTTAAAAAGTAAAGAAAATGCTAACATTGCTAATTTAAGGTCATAGCAGACCGTAACAATGTAACATTGTAAGTTAAGGTTGCCAAATTGAGGTCGTAGCAAACCATAACAATGCAGCATTGTGAAAATGAGGTGAAAATCCTAGTATATTTACTTGTTATGCTGCAACTGTGTGTTACACTGTAGTGAACCTGTGCTATGTTGTAGGGGATAGGGATGTCCCCTGCTATGTTACAATAGATAGGGGCACCTCGTGTCATGCGTGGGATGTAGAACATTCCACGTTACGTGCGGGAGATGAAAGTAACAGGTGTTTTGACCCTGTAAGCTATAAATAGGGGATTACCCCATGGTAATCTAGTTACTTTCACTGTTAGATCCTACACCCCACATCTAGAGCATAGCATGGTCAAGCTAAGAGACAACATAGCAATCGTAGTATAGTAGTTGATACAACCAAGTTTGTAAGGAAGAGGATGATGCATAAGAGTGAATGCAGGCATCAGGGGCTTGCCAACCTAGATGAAGGGGAGCACGCCCTACAAAGTCTTCCCAAGGTGCACATTGAAGAGTGGTAGGAGATCCCATCCACTAGATAAGTCACTATGCTACATTGTTTATGTTGTGTAATTGATCGAGTTAAATTGTTACTACAATACTGGGTCTTGGTTGCTACGGTCATCATTATTACTATGTTGCAATTGTTGTTATTTCCTCGTTGCCACTTTGGCTACTATGTTGTGACTATCACCACATTGGCCACCATAGCTATGGTGTTCACTACGCTATGCTATGGTTGGCACTACCTTGGCCACCATTGTTGGGAATGACCATTGTGCTATTGTAGGGGTTTGGGCGATTTTGGGCAGTGTAGCACACACTCAACTTAGTGTACCACCCTTGGAGGGGATTTTTGTTTACTAGGTTTTGGGGTAGCATAGCACATCCACGACATAGTGTAGAACATGCAAGGAGGGAGTTTATTTTTCTATGTTTTATTTTGCTATGTTTCATGCAGTGGGGTAGGGCTAGGGCAACAGGAATGTTGTATGTATTTTTCTTAGGTTATGTCATTTTTTTCATTGTGATAGACTGTTACGTTTTGATGTCTGTCATGCTAAACTGCTACACTATCATATTTGCTAGGTTGCTATGCTGGCAGGTCTGTTACACTTCTATGTTAGTAGACCCACTACGTTTCTATGTTGGCAAGTCTGTTACACTCCTATGTTAGTAGACCCGCTATGCTGCTACGTTGTTATAGCCACTATGCTGCTATGACGTTTAAGTGTTTTACTTGCTATGGTGTTGTGCTGGTTACATTGCTATACCTATTGTACTTGTTACATTGTCATGCTTGCTACATTATTGCATCTACCATATTTGCCACTTTTCTATACTGCACTGGGTACTATCTCCTGCTATGGTACGCGTAACGTAGTCATTACTCTTGTGCAAAGTGTAGCTGCTACACTACATTGTAGTTAGCCCTCCCATTCTATGTTAAACTAGCTTGCTTACCTTAAATGTGTTTAACAAAAGAGGAAGAAGAGGTTTTGGCCCCTAAAGTAGGGGTCCCCACAGTAGAGGAAGAAGAGGCCCCTGCCATAGAGGAAGAGGCCCCTATTGTTGATGATCCTTTTGTAGAGTGTGCCCCAATACCTGAGGGGAATTTGTCAGTTGAAGATGTCATCACATTATTAAGTCATATAGAAGGGGAGGGGCTACAATTTGATGTTGGTGATTTTGATTACTTATTTGACAGTGTGTCGATGGGTGATTCCCACATTATCACCCCTAAGGATTTGTTGGGTAGGAGCTTTGCACTGTCATTTATGTTACTTTTTAGTTTTTTTGGCCTTCTCTTTGCTATGCTACCATTTTTTATTGTGTAGTAGACACCACTATTAAGGTCCCCAACTCTTCTTCCTCGATCAGCCTCCAACCATGGACCAAGATCCTTGAAAAATTTGCTTTTATGGAGGGGGTGCTGGATGACATGATTGATTTCCTAAGGTAGATTGATTCCAAGATAGGTATGTTCAAATTGCAATGTTAGGCTCTCTAAGTTATTACAGTTTTTTCCATCATCGCATGTCTAATGCCTTCTCATGTGTGATTGACAACTTCTCATCTCAAGTGGGACCCTACGTAGGTGATCAAGGTTGACATAGTACATGTACTCCCACCAAAACTGACTGAGGTTCCTCGTAATGTATACGAGGAAACAAGCAAATGTGCGCTCTACTTGGCATGATCATTATGGGAGTGTAGATGCATCAACAAGGACCTTTGGAAGAGGTTCTAGAAGTTAGAAAAGGGGAAAGCTAGCTAATCAGTTGAGTTGGAGGATCTCCGGTCTAGGAATGAATTCTTGTTGGCTTGTGATGCTCCCAATGGCACTTGGCATACGGCTATAGTTGACTACGCAAGATATTGGTCCACCATGTGCGGTAAGAATGAAGCCACTCGAGAGGTCATAGAAAAATGTTTGCAGATGGAATTATTGGCCTAGAAGAACCAAGAATGGAAGGACTATAGCACAAAGGTGTATGAATGGGGGCAAGTGAAACACCACAAAATTTTTGGCCTAGCACGTTTAGACAAGAATCAAGCTAAGTCATGCTACTGCCCAACATGAGTACAACATGACCAAACTTGAGAGCCTCCAGAAAGACATGAAATGACATACAATGGAGCAAGAAATGAAGTAAGAAAGGTCTACCTAGGGCTCATGGGTAGCTGCATCAAATTTTTGCATTTAGAATTAAAAGTTTTAGGCTCAAAATTCTTGGTTTTGGCTAAGTATAATTTGGCTACATTTTCTTACGCTGCATAGCGTAAGGCTCAACGTCACCAACTTTTGGAGCCCCAAAACTGAGTCAAAATAGGCTGAAATTGATAATAGGGACCCCCCATGACCTTCACCAAGGTCCCTAGCAGCTCCCAGCCTCCATAAAATCAAGATTTGGGCCTCAAATGTGCCACTTTGACTTGTTGACGCTGGGGTTATTTTTCAGACGCTCCTCAGCGTAAGGCTCAACGTCACCAACTTTTGGAGCCCTAAAACCAAGTCAAAATAGGTTGAAATTGATCACAGAGACCCCCCATGACCTTCACTAAGGTCCCCAAAAACTCGCAGCCTCCATAAAATCAAAATTTGGGGCTCAAATATGCCATTTTGACTTGGTGACGCTAGGGTTATTTTTCAGACGCTGCATAGTGTAAGGCTCAATGTCACCAACTTTTGGAGCCCTAAAAATGAGTTAAAATAGGCCAAAATTGATCACAAGGACCTCCCATGACCTTCAAAAAGGACCCCATTAGGTCTCAACCTCCAAAACATCAAGATTTGGGCCTCGAATGTGCCACTTTGACTTGGTGACATTGGGGTTATTTTTTAGACGCTGCCTAGCGTAAGGCTTAGTGTCACCAATCAAAATAGGGCCAAAACGACATCCAAATCAGCCCAAAATTGGCACAAAGAAACCTCATGACCCATGGAATGTAGATCCACTTTGAAAATAGGCCTCATAGGTCAAAAACAAGTCCAAAATGCACTATTTTCAGGTCATTCACTATTAGTCATGCTGACATGCTTCTAGCAACGTAAGGATCAACGTCACCAACCGAAATAGAGCTAAAACAGCCTCCAATTGAGCTCAAAATTAATGAGAAGAACCTTTTGGACCCATGGAATGTAGATCCACTTCAAAAATAGGTCTCATAGGTCAAAAATGGGTTCAAAATGCACTATTTTTAGGTCATACACTGTTAGGCACGCTGACATGCTTCCAGTAGCGTAAGCCCAGCATAAACACTTTCATACGCTAGACGTTGGATGCTGGATGCCAGATGCTAACACCACAACACACTACAGACATGCTAGAGCTAGATCCATGCATGATGAAGGCCTTAGTAAAGTAAAATAGCACAAATCTATAGATTCGGAGGCCAGACATCCAGATCCATTCTTGTGCTTTGGACATTTTGCATTTTTAGCGTATCAAGCTCTTACGCTGTGGATTACACACATCAGCCTAAGAGATCTTGGTCATGCTGCATGTTGTACATTGTAACATTTCTTGCATCCAATCAATGCACACAACCATCACCTAATCCAAATTTTTCTCACCTCACAGCCACTGATCTTCTCCCAGATTCGAATCTCGTGCCTAAAATCCTATAAATCTCCTATTTTTCCACTAGATCAAGGTTCGGAAAATTCAAATCTCACACACTTAAGAAATTTGGGCATCAATCTCATACACTAGGCTTCATATAGACTGGATGCTATACACCTACAACCCAAAAAAAAACTTGCATCTTTCTAGCATCTGTTCTCATCCATCGGGGCTAAACGTCCACCTTGCGACCACTCCACAACTGTGTTTTGACAAGTGCATATTTTAATTCTTTATAAATACAAAAAGTTTGCATTATTGCCTAGATTCATACAGTTTGCATTATTGTTTCTGTTCACATTTTTTCCTATTTTCATTATTTATCATTTAAACAATTTAAATTCATTTTCATTCGTTTATGTTTAGTTTTGCATTTGTTTACGTATAACCCAGTGCATCGCAATTGCGTACGTTCAGGGAAGTCCTCGTTTGATCCACGTGCAGATCATTCAAGGCCATCTACCTCCATTAATTTCCAACTTGCCCTCAGGTGAAGGTAGGGTCTTACTATTTCATCCGTAGATCTCTCGATGTCCATTCATTCTAGCCTCTCACCAACGATTTCGGACAGTACGGTAAAATGGTGCTAGAAGGAGGGCCAGTTTACTCATGGTACAGTTTACTCACACTGCAGTTTACTCATGCTATAGTTTGCTCATGCGATAGTTTACTCACGCGGCAATTTACTTATGCAGCAGTTTACTCATGCGGTAGTTTACTCACGCAGAAGTTTACTCATGCTGTAGTTTACTCATGCGGTAGTTTACTCACGCTGCAGTTTACTCACACTATAGTTTACTCACATGGTAGTTTACTCACGCTGCAGTTTACTCATGCTACAATTTTACACTTAGAAATTTTTTTTGCTCACGTTGCAGTTTTACACTTAGAAAATTTTTTGCTCACGTTGCAGTTTTACACTTAGAAAATGTTTTGCTCACGCTGCAGTTTTACAGTTAGAAAATTTTTTTCTCACACTGTAGTTTTACACTTAGAAAATTTTTTTCTCACGCTGCAATTATACACTTAGAAAATTGTTTGCTCACACTGCAATTTTACACTTAGAAATTTTTTTGCTCACACTATAGTTTACTCATGCTGCAGTTTGCTGATGCTGCAGTTTGCTCATGTTGTCATTTGCTCATGATACAGTTGCTCACGTTGCAGTTGCTAACACTGCAGTTGCTCATGTTGTAGTTTACTAACACTGTAGTATACTCACGCTACAATTTTCTCATGCTACAGTTTTCCCACTTAGAAAATTTTTTGCTCACGCTACAGTTTTACACTTCAAAAATTTTTTGCTCATGCTGTAGTTTTACAATTAGAAAATTTTTTGCTCATGCTACAGTTTTACACTTAGAAAATTTTTTGCACATGCTGCCAGGTTCTTACGTTGGACACTTAGAAAATTTTTTGCACACGTTGCACACTAGTCATGCTACACACTCAGCCTTGACCATACGCTGCACACGCTGCACATGTTGCACACTTAGCTTGAAACACACTCGGTACTTGTTAGCCAGCCCATACACTGCCCCATCACACATCACCATGGAGTCATCTCAAAATTCTAATGCACACACCTTCGTAATCCTCACACAGGAACAATACAACTATATATGTGTGAAGATTCAAGCTAACCTTTCCCTTGACACCACAGAACAGGAGGCAAACCAAAACTTTAAGCTCATATACATGGGAGGTCATGAATTCATCCCCTCTATATATGACATCATCCCCCTTTCTAAGCCTCACCACCGACTCATCTCCTAGCTCCTTATGGTAAGGAGCCAAAAAATCATGGTGACCCACTAAGGAGCCCCAAAACCAGGATGATGTAGATGAATTTGAGGCACAATCCGAATATGAGGATTTGTATTACACCCTCACTCCCCATGCCTACGTGAACCCATCATTCCACCCTTGCATGGGATAGACGGCCCCTCACCAAGTGTCAATGAGCACACAAGCACCGGTATCCTGACAGAGATTACCCACATCCACCTCCACCCAGTACATACTGCACATGCAAACACATGGGGCCCCTTTCATCACTTCAGCTTCACACATCCAGGGTGTCACTTCATAGTTTGTGGCTAGGCAAGGAACTATACCCCTTGTTCAACAACCCACTCACTTCAACATGCCACATCTTGCAACCACAACTTTGAACATTGCTCCATAGCAGCATCTGATGACACAATCTCCCCAACCAACTAATATGACTACCGCTCAAGAGTGGGTAGAAGCAAAACAATGGATGCAAGCATTAGTTAATGAGGTAAAGCACCTCAAAACCGCCAACACCAAAGCAGTTAAAGTACTAGACTTCTACCATGATGATCCAATTAACTCTTTAGTGCCATCGTTAGCTTTACCCAAGGGAATCACACTGCCCTAGTTAACCATGTACAATGGGAAGGGAGATTTGAATGCTCACTTGGTAACATTCTGATCAGAGGCCCTATTGCTTCAAGCTTGGCCCCACGTAATCCTACATGTGTTCGCCATGTCCCTAATAGACAGTGCCTTAGACTGGTACTGAGCCCTACCACGTAACTCCATATCCTCTCTGGAGGATCTATTACATCAATTTGTCACTCGATTTAAGTACAACCTGAAGCCTAAGGCCACACTAGACACTCTGATATAGGTGAAATAAATGCCACTAGAGCCTGTGCAAAAGTTCATCCAACGATAGAGTATAGCCCTTAACAAACTTCATGAGCCCATCCCTGAAATGTATTTGCTTACGATTTTGAAGAGAGTAGTGAATGACTTTGTTAAGTCAAAGATATACTACGTAAGCACTCAAACACTGAGCCAAGTGTTCACACGGATCAAGAACATAGAACAAGCTGCACAAACTAGCAATGATCCCGACTATGTGGCTTTAAAAAACCAACACGTTTCCAAAGAACAGACAACAACAGAAACTGTAGCCACAAGCACAAAAACAACAAACACTAGGACCAACCCAGCTGCAATGATAGGGGCCACCCCAAGGCCCAACTTCCAATGCAAAGATCACTCTAAGTATACGGTGCTACCCACAAGACCCTCTGAACTACTAGAGAAACTCCTCAAAATTGGGCAAATCCAATACAAACAAGTAGCGGAGAATGCCCATCGAAGACACAATAGGTACTGTGAGCTACTTAGGAACCCCACCTTAGTAGCACCAAAAGATCCCCCGGTCCCATGATGCTTCAAATTAGATCAATTCTATCACTACCACCAAATGTCCAGTCACAATACTGACAACTCTTGTGCCTTACAGGATGATCTTCAGACAATGATAGAACAGGGCCAACTCAACATCAACACCCTGAGTCAACCTATCATAAATGATGCCTCCTATGTAATAAACTCCATTAGCATAGAAAGCAAGCCCAAACCTATGTGGCAACCTTTCATGATCCCTATGCCTCTTAGCAAGGCAACGATCCCCTTTGCTTCCACGAGCAAGAGGCCTCCCATTGTCATCTAGGTGCCACCTCGAGCACCTACAAAACCTTTTGTGGTCAAAGTACCATCACAATCATCTACCAAGACGTTAAACTGGCATGATGCACCAACGACAATAGCAAAGAAACCTTTCGTTATCAAGGTGCCACAAAAAACTAGTCAAACACCAACGACTTCTCCCAAACTACCATTTTTCATAAAGGTGCCACCACGTGATGGCCCCTCACCTACCTAGAGCCGAACCGTAGGCAATGTCTCAACCTCTCCTCCCTCAAGATTCAACCTTGTTAACAACACAGGTAAGCAAACCAAATGACAACAAAAAAGGACGAACGAACAACACCCACAGCCGAAGCAAAGGCCACACCTAGTACATAGCAACTGAATGTTGAGGGCCCTGCCCCTAATCCAAAACAAACTAGGCCCAAGCCCTCAACCCATATAGAGGTAACCAACACAATGACAAACAACACGGACTTTTTAGCTACACTGGCCCAGGTGAAACAAATGCTCAATCAAAAGAACACAACCATGAGCTTGTACAACTTGGTCATGAAATCATTGGATCATCATAAAGCCTTAGTGAAAACATTAGCATCCATTCCTATTATAGAGGACATCCCTGCTAACATGGAATCCATCTGTGCAAGAATTTCACAACACACACCACAAGGATTAGGTTCACACACCTTAGCCTTCTGCGATGATGTAGTTAAACATAACCTCGAACGAGGGGAAATCACAACAGCTCCATTGTCAACCAATGTACATGTTGGGCAATGTACCATTCGCAGAGTGCACGTTGATGATCGTGCGACAAAAAATGTAGCTTTATACTCCATCATCGACAAACTAGGCATGATAGACGAGATCATGCCAAGGAAAGCCACATGTTTAAAATCCTTCAACAGATCACGTGTTATAGTTAAGGGCACAATCAACTTATCCTTTGTGGTAGGAGAAAAAGTCCCCACCAGCATGGAATTCACTGTCATAGAAGAGATGCCAAGTTCCAACATGATTCTTGGTAGACCTTGGCTAGCCCAACAATGGGCCGTTTCCTCATCGATACATCAGGAAATCCGCCTTCCATATGAAGGTGGACAAGTCATCATACATGGCAATAACATTCCCTTTCAAGCCATCCACAATATAGACATGTCACAAGTCTTGAAAGAAGAATCTCTTAATGGAACACCCATGGAAACAAACGCAACACCTAGAGCTAAAACACCCGAATGAGTGGTAAAAATCAAAAGCCTTCTAGAGCAACCAAAACCTAGCACACCTCCTAGACCACGTCTGGCTAGGAAACAACCACACGATCAAGGCTCCTCCATAGCCAAAAACATGTCTGATCCCTACCCACTCTTTACCTTTTTTCGTTGTGCATACATCACCTTAGTTTGCATTGTACTAGCTTACGCATTTGCATGCGGCCCGAAAAGGCCTTAAACTAGCATGTGGCCCAAAAAGGTCTTAAACTAACACACAGACTGGAAAGGCCCTAAACTATCTCTTTTCACATTATTTTCTATTTTTCTTGTACATTTAGGTTCTGTTTTCAACAGTTACTACTTCACATTGTGTCCTCTAGTTTCTTGTTTTGTAGGATCACCTAGACGTACGTGCATGCATCCACACATATTCGTCCTGGCATCACGACGGTAAACTGATACCACAGATTCGTCCTGGCATCATGACGGTAAATTGATATCATAGATTAGTCCTAGCATCATGATGGTAAACTGATACCACAGATTCATCCTAGCATCACGACGGTAAACTGATATCACAGATTCATCTTGGCATCACGACGATAAACTGATACCATAGATTCGTCCTAGAATCATGATGGTGAACTAATACCATAGACTCGTCCTAGCATCATGATGGTAAATCGATACCATAGATCATCCTAGCATCATGACGATAAACTGATACCACAGATTCATCCTGGCATCATGATGGTAAACTGATACCATAGATTCGTCTTGGCATCACGACGGTAATCTAATACCATAGAGTGGTCTTGGCATCATGACCTAAAACTGATACCACAGATCATCTGGAATAACAATAAACTACCACACTCTCATCTGCCAGAGTCTACTAAGACTATAAACTAGCACGCCTCTCCATAGTCTGCCATGACTATAAACTAGCATTGCACTATCCACTACGATGCTAAACTAGCAACGTCCAGTGGGTTATGACGTAAAACTAATCCATGACAGTCCACCAAGACTATAAAATAGCAACTTCCTGACTAGCCTAATAATCTGTTGTTGTAATCAAATGACATGTCATCATCAACCTACTCAATGAATTCATCACATGGACTCTGACAACATTGCTGCTACTCAATTTTTTTTGCCTGTGGTTGCATGCACTGTCTCCATCCCATCAGTTGCATCCATGTTTAAAGTGTTAAGCTAACTCATTCACTTGTGGTTTTCTTGTCTTCTTGGAGTTATGGTTGTAGGATGACATCCAAAGATGTTTGTACATGAATGCACTTCATCACAGTGATGAGGTACCACATTGTTCCTGATGTATGTAACCAGGTTAATCAAACCGTTCACAAGTACATTTCCAGTTCCTCAAACATCCCTTATTCCATAACATGTTCTTTCTACCCATTTCCCAAATACATCCTAGTCACCCCCTAAACTTGAACCACACTATTGCACACTGTAACTCTCCAAGTAGTTACGCAACACAACATATCCCATGATACAATTACAAGCACATGAGCATGAGTACAACAAAAAAAATGCTCTTCCCACAAAAAAAAAACAAGAAAAAAATATAAAAAAATCAAAGAGAAAATCCATCACAAGACCCCTGACACTTCCCATACAAACCCCAGGTGGGAAGGTACTTGTCTTGGAAGAAAACACTCGTGTCTCAAACAATCATGTTGCACCCCACCGCGTGGCTTTGGCTATTAAACGACGAGTTCCCTTTGACACTCAAAAAGGATCCTATTTCTCCAAAGAATGCACCACCTCACTGTGTGGCTTTTTTTGTGACAAAAAGTTCTCTTAAATAGGATACAAGAGTCTCGTTCCTCCAAAGGATGCATATCCCATGTATTGGTCCCAAGTCTGCTAGATACTGGCAATTGACAAAGATCAACATGATGTGTTTGCACAAGAGCATTTCTCTTCCCACAGTTAAATAAAACCATCCCTTCATCAATCCTTAATCTCATAGTTACAAACCTTCTTCCTATACATCTCAAAACCTCATTTACCAATCCCATGTACTTTTGAACACGGTGCGATGACATCTGGCCAAGTGCCAAAGAACAATGCTGGATGATAAGTTGCTTGTGGTGTTTTGTACTTCTTTTTTGATTCCTCTTAGGTAGATTCCTCTAGGTGTCAACAAACAGGGTCCAATGAAACACCAAAAAATTTTTGGCCTAGCACTTTTAGACAAGAATCACACTAAGTCATGCTGCTGCCCAACATGAGTACAACATGACCAAACTTGAGAGCCTTCAGAATGACATGAAATGACATAAAATGGAGCATGCAAGGTCCCCTTGGGGTCCATCGGTAGCTGCATCAACTTTTGACATTTAGAATCAAAATTTTTGGGCTCAAAATACTTGGTTTTGGCTAAGTATAATTTGGCTACATTTTCTTACGCTGCACAGCATAAGGCTCAGCGTCACCAACTTTTGGAGCCCCGAAACTGAGTCAAAATAGGCTAAAATTGAGCATAGGGACCCCCCATGACCTTCACCAAGGTCCTCAGTAGCTCACAACCTCCAAAAAATCAAGCTTTGGGCCTCAAATATGCCACTTTGACTTGGTGACGCTGGGATTATTTTTTAGATGCTCCTCAATGTGAGGCTCAGCGTCACCAAATTGTGGAGCCACAAAACTGAGTCAAAATAGGATAAAATTGAGGATAGGGACCCCCCATGATCTTCACCAAGGTCCCCAACAATTACTAGCCTCTAGAAAATCAAAATTTGGGCCTCAAATATGCCATTTTGACTTGGTGATGCTGGGGTTATTTTTCAGATGCTGCATAGCAGAAGGCTCAGTTTCACCAACTTTTGGAGCCCAAAAAATGAGTCAAAATAGGAAAAAATTCAGCACAAGGACCCCCATGACCTTCACCAAGGTCCCTAATAGGTCCCAATCTCCACAAAATTAAGATTTGGCCCTCGAATATGCCACTTTAACTTGGTGATGCTGGGGCTATTTTTTAGACGCTGCCCAGCGTAAGGCTCAGTGTCACCAATCAAAACAGGGAAAAAATGACATCCAAATTAGCCCAAAATTGGTACACAGAACCCTCATGACCCATGGCATGTAGATCCACTTCGAAAATAGCTCTCATAGGTTAAAAATGGGTCCAAAATGTACTGTTTTTAGGTCATTCACTGTTAGTCACATTGACATGTTTCCAGTAGCATAAGTATCAACGTCACCAACAGAAACAGAGTGAAAAAAGCCTCCAAATGAGTTCAAAATTGATAATAAAAACCCTCTAGACCCATGGCATGCAATTCCACTGCAAAAATAGGTTTCAAAGGTCAAAAATGGGTTTAAAATGCACTATTTTTAGGTCATACATTGTTAGTCACGCTGACATGCTTCCAGCAGCGTAAGCCCAGTGTAAACACTTTCATACACTGGACGTTGGATGCTAGACACCAGATGCTAATGCCAAGACACACTATAGACATGCCATAGATAGATCCACACATGCTGAAGGCCTTAGCAGAGCAAAAACAACATAGATTTGCAAATTCAGAGGCCAGACATCCAGATCCATTCTTGTACTTTAACATTCTTTGTACATTTTGCATTTTTCTGTGTATCAAGCTCTTATGCTGTGGATTACACATGTCATTGTAAGAGATCTTGGTCATGCTGCATGCTATACATTGTAACATTTTGCGCATCCATTCAACGCACACACCTGTCACCCGATCAAAAGTTTGCTCACCTCACAGCCACTGATCTTCTCCAAGATCCGAATATCGTGCCTAAAATCCTATAAATCTCCTGCTTTTCCACTAGATCAAGGTTTGGAAAATTCAAATCTCACACACTTAAGAAATCTAGGCATCAATCTCATAGACTGGGCTTCATACAGACTGGACACTGTACACCTGCAACCTAAAAAAAAAACCTGCATCTTCCCAGCATCTGTTCTCATCCATCAGGGCTAAACGTCCGCCTTGTGACCATCCACAACTACGTTCTAACTGGTGCACATTTTAATTGTTTATCAATACAAATAGTTTGCATTATTACCTAGATTCATACAATTTACATTATTGTTTCTGTTCACATTTTTTCCTGTTTCCATTATTTATCATTTAAACAGTTTACATTTGTTTTCATTCATTTACATTCAGTTTTGCATTTGTTTACATATAACCCAGCGCATCGCAATTGCGTACGTTCAAGGAAGTCCTTGTTTGATCTATGTGTGGACCATTCAAAGCACTTTGCCTCCATTAATTTCTAGCTTTCCCTCAAGTGAAGGTATGGTCTTACTATTTCATTCATAGATATCTCGGTGTCTGTTCATTCCAGCCTCTCACCAACGATTTTGGATGGTACAGTAGGCACAAAAGAACCATAAGTATATTTATAAAATGGAACATGCCACCTATCATAAACAATATTGGGATGCTTTTGTTGAGTTGCATACCCATAAGCTATTCCTCAATGTCATTGGTGCTACTAAGGCCTATGAAAAGTTCACACAATGGGTGGTGGTTAGTGAGTCTCCTGAAGGAGAAATGACCTTACCTTCTGGGGAGACCACCACCACCACCTTCTCTCTAGGACCAACCAGGTAAATAGCTATGGAGAAAGGGAAAGTTGCAACAAGCATTGATCTGGGGGAGGAAGATTAGGCCAACTCACTCAGGAGGAGATCCTACAACATCTAGCAGATGGCATGGATAAGATACCCTCCGAAATGGATGTGGGGCCATCTCAGGTTAGTCATTATTTATTGTGTCACAATTTATTTTATGAGAGCCTTGTTGTAGTTTGATTTATTATTTTATTTTTTGTCTTATGCAGGATCCAAATGGAGGTGCAGGACCTAGTGGGACAAGAAATGGAGATGCTGATGAAGACTTATAACATGGCAGCAAAAGATTTTATTTTTATTTCTTGTATTTTATTTTTTGTATAATCATTATTGTATAGACTAAAATTGAATGAAAAGTAAAACATGAAACATTTATTTCATTTTTTTTGGTTAATTAAATTTTTTTTTGTATTTGGGCCTCTTGTGGCCCCTTGTTTTAGTTTAAGGCCATTTCGGGCCATTGCTAGTTTTAGGCCATTTCAGGCCATGATAATAGTTTAAGGCCAGTTCGAGCCATGGAAATAGTTTTAGGCCATTTCGAGCCATTGCACGATGATGGGGTTTTTTTTTTTGTTTTTGTTTTCTTTGTTTTAGGGAAGTAGAGTTGCTGGTTTTAGGCCTTAGTGGGTTGCGATGGTAGTTTAGAGCCATTTTGGGCCATGCAATAGTTTAGGGCTATTTCGGGCCATGTGTAAGGCATTGAAGAAAAGGGCGATGGAAACAGTAAACTCAATGTAAAATGTAAATCATGCAAACAACATACTTAATGTAAATTATTAATTATGCAAATAGAAAACTCAATATAAAAATGTAAATTATGCAAACAACAAACTTAATGCAAAAAATGTAAATCATGCAAATGACAAACTTAACGTAAGATGTAAATCATGCAAACAAAAAATTTAATGTGAAAATGTAAATGGTGTAAACAAGAAATTTAATGTGAAACATAAATCACGCAATCAGAAGTATAACAATTTGCTGAAGTGATGTAGAGACAAGTTTTAGTCATGAAATTGCTTTCTAATTCGACATGGATTAGGCATGGCGTATGGCCAGGAGGCCTTGCATTACTATTCATCTATGTTATTATTTGTGGCTTGGAAGGGTAACTCGGCCCATGTGGTTTTTTCATTTGAGTTAATGATTGTGTCCTGCTCATTATTCAGGCATGGGATTTCATCATGAACAGATGCTTCATTCTCAGAGATTACTATCTCTGAACCTTACTCCATGTCAATGTTGTTTATGGCCTGGGGAGCCACTTCGTCACAATAGATCACCACTTCCCCGCCCACATAGGGTAAGTGAATCTCTTGATGTATAGGTGAGGAAACAACCCTTAGTTGGGCCAACCATGATCTCCCCAAGATCAAGTTCAACCCAGGCATCTCCTCTACCACGATAAACACTGCGCTCATAGGGAACTGGCCCTCGGCCACAAAGTTGATGTGAATAGTCTGCTTGACCACTACACATGCCCCATTGAAGGACTTAAGGCATGAAGTTGCCGTGGGCTTGATTTGATCTGCCAAGCCTAATTTGTCCATGATAGGAAATGGGATTACGTTGGTGGTAGCTCCATTATCAACATGTACCCTACAAATTTTGTATTGGCCAACCTGAATTGTGATGAACATAGGTGCAGTTATCACCTAACTCTTTTTAGGGTCATCCTTAATGGACTTGTCATGAAATGTTAGTTGGGTGGGCCATGGTTCTTCAGCCATGGGGGGAAGCATGACTACATGAATGGCTTTCTCTTCAATCGACAGGTTTTTGCTAATAGGAATAGAGGTCAACATGCGAACCATTGCCTTATGATGCATTATAGAGGTCATTATCAGGTCATATATGCTTAGTGTTCTAGTTTTCTATTTTAAGTCCTATTTAACTTATGAGAGGACATTCAGATATTCTTGCCTGCCATCTTGTTGTTTTCTAACATTCTCCTCCTCTATATGTCCTAGGAGGTAGATCTCCTAAGAGGAAGTGGTTTTGGGTTGAACACTAAGCTCTTTTGGATCGAAAGGTGATGGTTGCATCTATGCTTTGCTATTAGCAATTGATGAGGAAGAGGCCATAGGGATAGTAGATAAGGGGGTTGGCATAGGTGGACCTAGCACAGTACATTCCCAAGCCAGCTTGCCTACAAGACGCTCTTCATGCTTCTTTGGGCAGGGAGGCTAGGGTGTGGCTTTTGTCACCTAGTTTTGGATTGGAGGGGAACATGCATCGCGTGGCACCTTGATGAAAAATGGTGCTTATGTTTTTGTAGTGGGAGATGATGCATTTTTCAATACAAAAGATGCAGGAGATGTCTGGTGAGGAGCCCTAATGACAAAGGGGGCTTGTGACACAACTATTGTTGGGGTTTCAACATTACGAGGAGGCACACGAATCAAAAAGGGTTGTTGTGGTGATTCAGGGTTATTGTCAATGCTAATAGTGTTGATTGTGTAACCTGCATTATTCACATTTAGGGGGTCTTTGTAAATGCTCATTGACTAGTTTTCAAGTCAAATGGGACTACTCTCATCCAAGACCATCTTTCCTTGATTGATCATTCATTGTATGTCATCCTTTAATGCTAGATAGTAATCTATATCGTGCCCACATAGTTTATGATAGTCACAAAAATGTTCTAACCTGAAATTCTTAGGAACTGGTGGTTCGTTGGCCATAGCCAAGGAAGGATTTTAAAGAACTTCATAGTACCTTTGATTGTGTTTAATAGTCTCCTTTGACATTCAAGTGTGTTGTATACACCCAACTCCAAATAATTTCTTCAAGAGTTATAAAGACTTGATTGGTAGTGAGGTATACTTTGAACAGTCCTTGTGCTCAAAGTTTGGCCTTGGCTAGGTTTGAGCTGCAGGTGTTGATGCTTGTGGCTAACTAGTGCTAGCAGGGTTAGGTGTTGCATTAGTGGGAGCCTTGGGCATGGTGGTAGCCTTTTTGTTATTGTTAGGCTTGGTCTCATTGGCTACAACACCCACTGTAGTTGTTGTGGCCTTGACTTTCTCCTTGTATTTCTTAGTGTGTGCATTCTTGTAGGCCATGTAGGCTGGGTCCCTACTAGCCTTTGTCATGTCTTGGATGCTCTTAGTTTGAGTGAATGCTTGGCTGAGGGAACACGGGACTAGGTAGTAGAGCTTAGACTTAATAAATTCATTTACCGCACCCTTAAAGATGGCCAACAAGTGAGACTTAGCAATGGGTTTGCGTATTTTATTCAAGGTTTCACTCCACTGTTGTGTGAATCTCTGTACAGATTCTAATGGTTCCTGCTTAATGCTCATGAGCTAGTCCAGAGTGACTTCCAATTTTAAGTTGTTCTTAAAATGGGTCACAAATTGGCTTAGCAGCTCTTCCAAGGTTGAGATGGAAGCATGTGGAAGTGTGTGATACCAGTCCAAAGCTTTGCCTATCAGAGACATGGCAAAGACATAGATGATGGTGTGAGGCCATGGTTGCAACAAAAAGGATTTAGACCTAAAGATTACCAGATGTGCATTCAAATCGTCCTCCTCATTGTATTTTGTAAATTGGGGGAGTGGCACCCTAGGAGGCAACGTGAGCATTGGAATAGCTAGGCTGATTAGGTCATCATGGTAAAAATCCATGATTTGAACAGTTTTAGACCCAGCGGATTTGAGATTTTTGATCTCTTCAGTGAGGATCTGGATGAGTTGAAAAGCTTAATCTAGACCTGGGGATGTTGCAGATGGTTGTGAGGCTACTAAGGTAGCCATTGCTAGTGGCACTGATGGTGTGGCTGCTAGTCCTGCTAGGGGTGTTTTTGGAGAAACTCCCACCAGTGATGTCATTTGGATAGCCCACAACCTAATAGGTGGTCCCCTGGGAATGGCTGCCATAGGTGGTGGCATTTGTGTAGTCATTTGTCTAGTGGTGTGGATGGCCCATGGACCCATGCTTGGTTGTGTTACATGGGGGAACTGGTATGTTTGAGGCTACTTGTATGGTTGCACATGAGATGTTTGAGTTTTTGGAAAATAGGTGGTTGTTGTCCACCATGTGGTTGGGGTTGGACCCGCTATTGATGGCAGAATGGTCATGGAGAAGGGGACAAAAACAAAACCTACATGTGGTTGCAATGTAGGTATGTCATGCACGTACAAAAATGTGGATGTCACAAAGATTGAATGGGGTAGTTGAATAGTTTAAGAAGAATGATTGACAAACATTGAGGTTGAAGGGCCTATATGTTGGTATGTTGACAATATTGGGTAACTACCCATTGCGATAGAGGGTTGAGGTTGCGACACTATCACAGTGATAGGAAAGGAGATAGAAAACTATGATTGATGCAAAAGGGCAACTAAGGTGGAAGGGAAACCTGTGGTGTAATTGGACCATCACCTTCTGAGTGGGAGTCCAAATCCTCTTGACCATCCTAAAAATTCTCCTCGTAGTGGCACACTATGTCCTGTTCTCTTGCCTTACTTACTTGGACAAGTTAGTTCATCATCCATTGGTACGTCTCAGTCAATGGGATGGTGATATCAAGAGTAGGGATGAACTTCCTCTTGATCCAATAGATGAACTCGAAGTTACATTTCTCTTCAAATTCACGATGGTCTAACCAGTATGTTCACTTGCATTTTTGCATAGAGAAAGTTGTACCGCTCCTTGTCTTGCGGTAGGGATTGTTGTGACATTAGCACTGGGTTAGGTGGTCACTCAGGACCTACCATGTGTTGGATAGAGTAGGGAACCTCCATATTCAAGGTGGGAATGGAAGTGGTCATAGGAATCATTTTTGGTTATGAAATTAATGGAAACAAGAAGGGTGTGTAAGCAATAGTTGGAGACAGTGTGCTGTTATGCTGAGTGGTTGTAGTTGGAAACTGTAGGAGAGATAGGCTAAAACTAGGTATGTTGGGAAGTGTCAAAAGCAAGCTTCCTTCACTGTTAGGGCTGCTATGCTAAGCAGGGCTGCTATGCTGACAGGGTTGCTACGCTATATAGGATGTAGACAATGTAACACACTAGGTAGCGTATCTGAATGGATAGCATAACACAGTAGAGTGGCATTACATAGTAAGCAGCGTAACACTGCCAAAGGGTAGTGTAATGGGGTAGATAGTCAAAATACTACTACGTTGATAGAGTTACTATGCTACCCAAGATGCAAGCAGCGTAACACAGTTGATTGGGTTGCTACGCCACAAGATGTAGGCTGCATAGCATAGTTGGCTAGCAATGTGGTACTGTGAACTGTTGGAGGCTTTCATCCTACAGGGTTCTAGAGGAACCATCATTGTGACCAGTCTACACCACCCGATGTATAGACAACCACAAGGGTGTCACATCTACGCTAGTAGGTGACAGGGTATAGACATTGTGTAGGATTACCCATGATGCGTAAAAAGGGCACAAAGAAGGCCCTCCTTCTAGTGCCAAAAACTGTAGTGATCAAAAATGTTGGTGGCTAGAACACCGAGAGGTTACTAGGTGTACAGCCTAACCTCGGATCCATGCGAGGGCCATGCTAGAGAAAATAGAAATGGGGCACACTGAATGGTTTGGTTGATCATACAGGGACTTAGTTGATGTACAATAACCTTTTGTAAACAAAAATGTTACGTGTGGAGATTGAGACAAAGCATATTGAAAATATGTAACCGAACGATAAATGTAAACCAATGCATGATGATGCAAAATATATGTTATAGAAAAAGTGAAAGAAGGGCTTGGGTGAAAGAGTGCACTACCCCAAGATTGGGGGATCTAATCTTTGTTTGGCTGAAAAAAGTGTACAACTAATGTGAAGTGTTGGATAGGCGTAGCTTACAACACAACGGTATGATCACAAGTCTTGGACTATTGCCAATCGAGTGCTAACAGTAACTACTGAGCTAGTGCTTGCTAGGCTAAGAGAGTGCTACTACTGGTGATTGTTGTACGTTAGCCTTTTACTTGCCAATTTCTTTGCCAAAGCTAATCACTAGAAAGCCAAATGCCCAAAATGCCAATCGCAAGAAAGCCAAGTCCAAAAGCCAAAAATGCTAGAAGCCAACCCTTTGAATGTTGTTCACTGGGGTATTTATAGAGCTGGATGTGGGAGAGAAATGTGGTTTGGATGCCACATGTCCTAGGTCCCACATGATGGATATGTGGATGTGCAATACTAGTGTGTAGTGCTATGCTGCACGTTGGTGTGCTATGCTGCTGTATTACGCTGCTGGCCAAGACTGGGAGTGAAACCTACTAAACCGTGACCATATTGTTCAAACTACATGTGCCAAAATCTAGGGAACTACCAAAAACTACCAACAATGAATGCAAAGTGGAGCCTGTGCTCCGGGAATACATCTTCCCTGCTCTTGCGAGTAGGGTCAAGCATAGGGACAACTTTCGAAATTAATAGAGGGGTGCAAAATAGAGCAAATTACTGATCTTGCCTATTAAAGAGATGCCAGAGTAGAAACAAACACTATCAATAAGTTTTAAAGCTAACCAGGGATGTCTTTAGGCTTCCACATGAATGTTATGCTAGTTACGCTACCCAGTGTATCGGTGTAGTGTAAACACCCGCATGCTAGACTGTGCTACGCTGTGTAGCGTAGCGGCCAATTTTATGATAAATTTTGCTTAAAAGTCAAAAATGCCCATCTGAGGCTTGGATGGGCAAGCAACTGCAACCCTAATTTTCATGTTGGGAGGTCCTAGGACTTGCAGAGTTTGTCCTTGAGAAACTTTTTTGCTTTGTGTCCTTGCTATGCTGTGCTACGCTGTGTAGCGTAACATAACATAGTAACCAGTGTGACATGAATTTCTATTTGATCTACAATGCTTGGGGCTTGGGGGTAAAGTGGGATAGATGACCTTAGAGGTCAAAGCATGGCCAAGTGCCATTCATTTGTTAGAACCACTTGGTAGAGGACCTTCATGCATTATGACCCTGCTACGTTGTGCTACGTTGTGTAGCGTAGCACAATGTAGCACCCAATTTGGCCCAAATCTTGTCTTGCTTTACAAACATTGTGTCATGGGATGTTAGTCATGGCCTAGAGTGTCAAAAAAACAAGCATGTTTTATGGTTGAAGCATGTTTACTTTGTCAAAATAGTCTAAGCGGAAGCATTGTCACAATGGAACCCTACTATGATGTGCTATGTTGTGTAGCGTAGCATAGTGTAGCACTCAAATGAAGATGATTGTTGACAAAATTTGCTACATTCTCCTAATCATGTTGCTCATGCTTCAAGGATGAAATAGGGTAGATACCCTAGAGGGGTGAGTTGTTGTCAATTTGCATCTTTGATGCTTCATCAGTCTCCACATGGCCTGCTACGTTGTGCAAAGTAGCGTAGCGTAGCAGGACCCACAGTTAGAAAACTTGCCAAACTATTTAGTCTATCCTAAACACTTTTGATGGCTCCTAGCATGGTCCTTGGGTAGATCATTAACTAGGTCATGTGTCAAGTTGGGCAAGCTAGAGGGTGTAGAAAGCCTATCAGCCTGGTTGATAGAAAATTTTATGAACTGTAGGGTCTACCCCCAGTGCCCTTTCCATGCAAACTAGCATTGTGGCTAGGTGTTGTGTTGACTATGCTGTAGAGGGTGGTAGGTAGGCTTGGAAGTACCTTTGCAAGAATTAGGACTTCTGGGATGCCATGTTTTGTGGTTCATCATGGCATGGCACCCAGGGAATCATGATGGCCCAAAATTTATGGTGTTTCAATCATCTCTTTAGCAGTGTTCACAAGATTGAACAAATGAGCATCCCTAAAGATTATAGGCCAATAGTATCCTATGATTAAGATTTTTATGGTTGTGTGTGTCTCTACATAATGGCCTTCACAAGGGCCTTCATGAGCATCTTGAAGAATGCGTAGTTGATCCATATCAGGGATACACCAATAGACCAGCCCATCAGCACACATCTTGTAAAGGTGTCTATTAATTTCCATGAAGTATTCAACTATGCATCCACAATGCTTCAGCTAGTGTAGTGGATGTAATATGGATGCTTCTTATCATCCAACTACATAAGCACAACTTCCAATGTGTAATTAGATGTGTCTATCATTATGTGAAATGGTCTAGAGTATTCTAGTACCCATAGAATTGGAGTTTCTATGAGTTT
>MNCI01020198.1:0-19223 GCA_015680685.1 Gnetum montanum | reverse complement strand
GTAAACTTGTCCTTAGACAGCTTCGAGGCGCGTTCAACTGCCTTGGAGCTTATTACGCTCATCACGCTGCCGTGCGTGATAGAGCGTAAACTCGTCCTTAGATTTGAGGCGCGTTCTCGCTCGAATTACGACTCTTCGTTTGAGGCGGACCCGTAATTTTTTTTCCCGGTGATTCACCCATCAGCACACATCTTGTAAAGGTGTCTATTAATTTCCATGAAGTATTCAACTATGCATCCACAATGCTTCAGCTAGTGTAGTGGATGTAATATGGATGCTTCTTATCATCCAACTACATAAGCACAGCTTCCAATGTGTAATTAGATGTGTCTATCATTATGTGAAATGTTCTAGAGTATTCTAGTACCCATAGAATTGGAGTTTCTATGAGTTTTTCTTTTAATTATTAGAATGCATGTTCAGACTCCTTAGTCTAGATGAATGGAGCATCTTTCTTTGTAAGCTTGACCAAGAACTTTGCAATCTTAGAGAAATTCTCTATGACACATCGATAGTAGCCAGTGTGTCCAAGGAATGATTTGACATCTTTAACTATCTCTAATTGGCATGTGATTTCTTGAATGACCCTTATCTTTTCAAGGTCCACCTCAATCCCTTCTTGAGTAATTTTTTGCCCCAATACTATGCCTTCCTAAATCATTAAATGGCTTTTCTACCAATTGAGTCTAAGATTTGTTTTAACACATATTTTTAGAACTTGCTCAAGGTGATCCAGGGCTTGCTCAAATGTAGCCCCATAGGTAGAAAAGTCATCCATAAAGACTTCTACCCCACTACCAATTTGCTATTGAAAAATGCTAAGGACCAAACATTGAAATGTTGTAGGGTCATTGCATAGACTAAATGACATCTTACAATATGTAAATGTCCCCTAGAAACTTGTGAATATTTTCTTGACCTAATCTTCTGGTGCAATTTGGATTTGGTTATAGCCACTATAACCATCTAAGAAGCTATAATAGCAATGCTTGGATATGGTATCCAACACTTGATCTATAAATGACAATGGGAAATGATTTTTAAATTTTGCCATATTCAACAATCTAAAGTTGATGTAGACCTTTCATTTTCCATCTTTCTTTGGCTTAATTATGAGTGGGCTAACCCACTTACTATTTATGATGGGATAGATGAACCCTGCCTTAAGGAGTTATTCTATTTCCTCCTTGATGATTTGCTTCAATTTAGGGTTCAACTACCTCTATAGCTACCTTCTTAGCTTCATGGCTAGGTTAGGATAAATGTGATGTTGGCATATCCTTGGATCAATTCCAATCAACTTAGGATATGACCAAGCAAAGGTTGTTGGCCACATGTTAACCACCTTTAACCACTTTTCTTTTTGTTCAGGAGCAAGTTTGGCATTAATTATGAATAGCTTTCCATTGGTTAAAAATGCATAATCCATGCTAGTTGGTAAAGTTTTTAACTCTAGGGGCTCATGATTAAAGTTATTAGGGATTTCCAACTCTTCTCAATAGGTATCATCATCATCATCATTAAATAGTTGGTGATGAACTTGCTCTAGTTCATCCATGCTTTTGACATAGATGAACTTTAAGCTCTCAGTTGGTTCCATGCATAGTGTGCTACTATTTGAGTCAACTATTAACCACTAGATTCCCTCTTGTTTTGTGGCTACTGCATACATACACCTTTGAATATCTTGTTTGTGTGCAAACTAATTGCATGCTTTAATGAATGTACTTTTAATGGACAAGAGTCTTTTACATGAAATTAAATCCATTATCATTGTACATGACACATAGAACACACTTCTTCTCTAAATGTCCAAATTCATTTTCCTTGGAGATTTCCAAGGAGAGATCCCTTATACCCATATGTGCATCTACTATGCTCAACCAAGTCCTTCTCATAATAATGGAAAAGCCACCTTTATAGTTTTCAACCTTGATTACTAGAAAATCAACAAGGGAGGATCACCCACAAACTATGATCACAATGTCATCCACTAATCCCAAAGGAATAATGATTGATTAGTCTACCAATTCTAATGGATGTTGCTCTTCTTAAGAGATGGTAGGTTCCAAGCCTTGTACATATCATGGGAGATGAAGCTGACACTGGAACTAGAATCAAGAAGAGCCTTTCATGGCTAATGTCTATCAATTTGTAAGTAAATGATAGGATTTATTAGGTTAGATATTTTCATGAAAAGGTTGCCAACCTTGATCTAATCAGAGATAGCAAGAGCTAACATCATAGTTCAGATTTGAAGCGGCACCTAGTTTGAAGGGTACTTAAATGTATTTGATGTAGAGGATGAGGGTGTTGAAGATAGAGGACAACTAGCCATATGAGGTTGTGAGGGTTTGGGAGGACTGTTGGATCAAAAGAAGGATTGTTTCCTAGAATGATTATCTAAACCACTTAGTTGGAAGGCCAGTTGTGAATGTACAACTCTTGTTGCATTTTGTTGTTACAGTTGTAAAGGAGTTTTGTCCTACATGGATGGAGTAGGAGGTAACTGGGTTAAGGGTAGATGGATGTTTGCAGATGGTCGTAAAGGATGGTATGGATATGGGTTCTTACCTTGAGTATATGGTGAATGTGTTTGATGGTACTCTAGAGGGTAATAGTGATGTTTAAATGATGCGTGGCTAGCATAACTTTGTTGAGAGATGAGTTGCTAAACATAGTACCTGTATGCATCTAGTTGCTTATATGGGCACTACTATTTTGGTGGTGGCATTCTCCACAATTATGGTTGGTGCCATTGTTGGTATTGATCATATGGTTATGGTGGAGCTCCACTTAGATAATAAGCTTGTTGGTGCTAGTGGAACTGCCTTGGATTAACTTGAGGA
Organism: Gnetum montanum; assembly: GCA_015680685.1. Lineage (NCBI taxonomy): Eukaryota > Viridiplantae > Streptophyta > Gnetopsida > Gnetales > Gnetaceae > Gnetum > Gnetum montanum. Next base: position 16,374 of record MNCI01020198.1, on the reverse strand, counting down.
TAGGGTAATCATTTGGGTGCTTGCCTCCTTTCTAGTTGTTGATTCAATGCATACACCATAGACTCTTGTAAGTGTGACACCATAGGGAAAAATCCCTTTGGATATTTACATTGATAAATTTCACAACCAATATCATCTTCAAAGTCTATTTCCACAACTTCTTCTACTATTGCAGCTTTTTCATTACCTCTTTGGTAGGCACGTTCAGATTCTTTTTGCCTCCTGCAGTTGCAATCAATATTTTTCTCTTTAGATTCTTTAGTACTCTTCATAGAAGTTTGGATTTTTTCATCTAAAGAGTTCCATAATTTATCAACCTTTGCTAAAATATCGAAAATAGATTTTTGGATACATAAGGTTTTCCTGTTGACCACTTTGTTGATGACTCCTCCTTATCACAAAATCAAACCTCCCTTTTTTTGATGGAAGGATCTCTATTATATTCTTTAGTACCTTTCCATTTTCACAACTCACCTTCTTCTTTTGCTACCTACTCAATTAGCCTTTGGATCTGATGAGCTCTTAATTCAGATAGTTTTTCTTAGGCATACACCCCAAAAGTTCTTCTAGTTTTTGTTCTAAGCCCATCTATGATGCGGCAAATTTTTTCCCTCTAAAAATAATCATCAACAAGGCATTAGTGTAAGAGTGAATAATATCTACCCATGGTAGCATCTAAGGGTTCATGTGTTCCTTTTTTCCATCCTTGGATTTGCCTTCTCAAATTGGACACTTTGAAGTACGTATGGTATTTGTCATTAAATAGCTCTAACATGGTACTCCATCTATGAATGGATTTTGGTTGCAAGGATCAGTACCAGCTTTTAGCTTTCTTGATACGTATCCTAGGGAATAGCTTGAGTTTTTGCCAATCATTTTCAATGTTCTGTAAGGCATGGGCATCATGGAAAGCTTCTAAATGATTTTGTAGATTAGAGTTGTATCCCCCCTCAAATCTTGGAATGTTGTTCATGTCTAAGCACTTAATTTGACTATCTTTCACATGCTTGGTTGGAATCTTAACTACCTCTAAAATTTTAAGCATACTTCAAGTTGCTAATAGAGGTTCATCATCATGATTATGTTGATGACGCCAATGATGGTTTCTATCACCCCTTTGTTCTTGGTAGGCTCTACGATCATTGTTGTCCTAATGATCACCTTCATCACAATTATTTCTCTAGTAGCTTTTATCAGAACTAGAAGATGAAGAGGAATGTTTAGAATCAGATGAAGAGAAAGGTGGATTTTCACCACCACCATGGTATCCACCATCACCTTTTTTCTCATTACAACCACTATCCATAGATTCCTTGCCATCGTGATGTTTATCCAAGTCCCTACCTTGACTATCACTTTTTCCTGAACCTAGTTTATGAATAGTGGATCATATGTTTATGGCCACACCCTCATCACCAATAACATAGGGTGGAGAATATTCATGTTGGAAACCCTCAAGGGAAGGATCCACATTATCATCTTGATTTAGTAGGAACAAGGATTAGTAAAGTGTTTTCCCTTTGAAAACCCATGGTGCTTCTCTTGGTGTCGATCTCTCCTATGTTGTGTTTTAGTGGGATGGTAGTCTCAAGTGTCCTAACCATTCACAATGTATTCCTCATAAAGATCTAGGATGCTTAACCTCTTAAGAGTTTGAAATAGCATCCTAGGCACAAATCGATCAAAAGGCATTACAATGTTGCTCTCCATATCACACCATCATAGTTGTTCATCTTGATGTAGGATGAAGGTGAAGTTAGGTACATACTCATTTGGATGAGTATATACCACCTTGCACTCTTGTGGGACTAGAAATTTGACATCTTCATGCCTGTGGGAAGAAGACATTTTGCAACAAATTAAAATAATTAATGTGATTTTGTAATTATATGTCATTTGATAGTGATGTTAACCTTGGGTTCATCATACAAGATTAATAATGTTCACTAAACCTAGATAGTGCACATTTCAACAAACATAGTCCCTAGTAATAGCACCAATGATAAGTGGTCAGATACCCCTACTCCTAACCATATGAATCACAAAGCATTCATGCATGATTTGGTCAAATTTTGTGGACTTTATAGCTTCTGATACACTAGTTTTCTAGGAAGTGAATCTTGCCCTAAGGTCATTTGTTGTCTTTCCAATTACACTTGTGAGGTACAAAGGTATGGTTAAGTGTAATTGAGGCATATGATTTTTATCATTTTATGTTTTGTATTCTTTGGTGCTTAGAGAGAGAGAGAGAGATAAAGTAATTTAATGACTAATCTAAATTAACTAACTAACTGGTCTCTAACTAGTCCTAACATAAGCATCGAGTCCCACTTTCTATACACATCCTAAACCCATGTATCCATTGTTGGGTTACCAAGAACTATGCTACTAGGCACACCAAGCAATAATGTTGTTGCGATTCTGATGCAAATACATGTTACACTTGAAGCGGTCATATGTATGTATTTAATCTATCTAGCTTATCTTGCTAGATTAGATTAATTATTGAAAAACATTAAATCAACAACTAAAAGAATTAAATGCATGAATAAATGTCTAAACTATTTAGAATGCTACAAGGTTTATCAAGAAGCTCATCTTTTTTTCATACATACTATTGTGCTTAGCTACAACAATGCTCGAATAAAGATCCAAACACTCAATGATTCCTATTGTGGGTACTCGAGAAAATATTCTAAATCTCAAGTGGAAAAACTAAAAGAGCTTTGCTACACTATGATTGATTGATGCCATAAAAGCAGTTGGTGAGCATATATTTATAGGCAAGAACAAACCCTATGTTTATAGGGCCTAGTCAATGCATGAAAAGATGTATCGATAGGGCCTAGCCAATGCAACCACCCATGACTCATCAAAGGTTAAGCAAAAGTTTGAGGTAATTAATGCGGAGCTTGAGGTTCTCAAGAGAAAATTCACAAATCAATGATGTGTATTTGAGAACTTGGCTAGAAGAATGAGTGACCACCAAGAGCTACAAAACCTTGTCTATACATTTAAATTTGAATGTAAATAATTTGTAGCCTAGTTTGTAAATATGAAGGAGATATTTTTGTTATTTTCATGCTTGTGGGATGTTCTAGGATCAGTACATCTAGGTGAAGTAGGCTAGACCATTAATGATCCATGTGGTAAAGAGAAGAAAATAAAGGCACATCTAGATGCCTTCAAATTTCTAGTAGCAATAGTAGTAGAATTTCCTCAACCACCAATAGCGTTAGGACATGATGAAGGATCCTTTGCATCACAAAAGCCTCGACCTCTAGGCACAATGTGAAGACTTCATCTCATTCATCATTCAGCTAGGTGCTTGCTAGTTTTTATAATAATAAGTTCAACATTCTTTCTATAAATAGTACAATCCATTTTTTGTAAATGTGATATTAGAGTCAGTCAATTAGTTAGTCAATCAGTGATGAGTCATAGTCTTGTTGGCTACATCGATGAGTCCTTGTTGATGCAGCCTCATTGACTGAGCATCATCAATGAGGCCTTGTCAATGCATCATATCATGCATCGAAAAGGCCCCATGAACATAGTGTTGGTTTTTGGCTCTAAATATGCACCTACCTATCGCATTTATGGCATAAGAGATTATAGTTGCAATGAAGCTCTTGCATTTTTTCCATTTAAAAGTTAGAATTTTTTCCCAAGTACCCACAACAAAATTCATTGAGTGTATAGATCTATATTCGAGCATTTTTGTACCTGGGCATGATAGTATGTGCGATAATAAAGACAACCTTCTTGATAAACCTTGAAGCAATTTAAATAGATTAGGTATTTTATTTATGCATTTAATTTTCTAAATTATTTTTTAAATATTTTTAATTATTTATTAAATTTTTTCCAACATTTATGTTAATGAAGTGATTAAGCTAGATATATTAAGCACATAAGTATGACCACTTCAAGTATAACATGTATTCACTTGGTAATCCCAGTAGTGTTATTGCTTACTACACCCAGTAGCATAGCACTTGGTTGCCTAGTAGTGGATACGTGGGTTCAGGATATGTATGGAAAGTGGGATCAGATGCTTATGTTAGGATTAGTTAAATTAGTTAATCCAATTACTTTCATCTACATTTGAACACTAAACCATAAAATACAAAATGATAAAAATTAGATGCCTCAATTACACTAAGCCATACCATTGTATATCACAAGTGTAACTAGGAAGATAACAATTGACCTTAAGAAAAGATTCACTTCCTAGAGGACTAGTGCACTAGAAACAATAAAGTCCATGGAATTTGACTGGATCACACTTGAACACTTTTTGATTTGTATGGTTGGGCATAAAAGTACTTCACCGCTCATCATTAGCATTGTTGCCAAGGACGTTCTTTGTTGAAATGTGTGCTATTTAGGTTTAGGTAAATACCATTTATATTGTTATACAAACCTGAAGGTCAATATCATTTCCACTACACATAGAATTATAAAAAAACACTAATCATTTTATTTTATTTTGCAAAATTTCTTCTTCTTCTCACAAGCACAAAGATGGTAAATTGCCAGTACCACAAGATTTCAAAGTGGTATATACTCATCCAGATGAGTTTGTGCCAAACTTCACCTTCATCCTACATCAGGATGAGTAGTTGTGATGGTGTGATATGGAGGGCAACATCGTCTTGGGCCCCAATTGATCTATTCTTGGGATGTTATTTAAAACCCTTAAGAAGCTGGGCATAGTAGATCTTCATGAAGAATAAATTGTGAATGGATATGACACTCAAAACTACTATTCCAATGAAACATAACACAAATGATATTAATGAGAGAAACTCCATGAGGCTATGAAGTGGAAACATTTCACTAATCTCTTATTCCTACTAGATAAAGATGACAATGAGGATCCTTCCTTTGAAGGTTCTCAACATGAATATTCTCCACCCCCTGATATTGGTGATGAGGGTGTGAACCTAAACCTACAATCCACTATTAATAAACTAGGTTCAAGAAAAAGTGATAACCAAGGTAGGAACTCAAGAAAGCATCACAATAACAAGGGATCTAAGAATAGTGATTGTAATAAGCAAAAGAGTGATGGTAGACACTACAATGGCAATGGTGGTCCACCTTCCTCTTCATCCGATTTTGAACATTCCTCTTCATCTAACAGTTCTCATAGAAGCCATCATCAAAATAATCATGATGAAGGTGATCAATGAGACAATAATGACTATGAAGGCCACCAAGATTGAAGGGGTGATCAAAACCATCATTGGTGTCATCAATGCAGTGATGATGATGAACCTCTATTAGTGACTCAAAGTATGCTCAACATTGCAGAGGTAGTTAAAATTCCAACTAGGCATATGAAAGATAGTTAGATCAAGCACTTAAACATGAATAATATCCCAAGATTTAAGGGGGGATATAACTCTGATCCGAAAACACATCTATAAGCTTTTCATGATGCTTGTGCCTTACAAAACATAGAGAATGAATGGTAGAAACTCAAGATTTTCCCCAAGATACTCATCAAAGAAGCTAAAACTTGGTATTGGTATTTGGAGCCAAAATATATCCATATATGGAGTACCATATTAAAGCTATTTAATGACAAATACTAGACATACTCTAGAGTGTCTAATCTGAGAAGGCAAATCCAAGGTTAGAAACAAGAAACACATGAACCCTTGGATGCCACCATGGACAGATACTATTCACTCTTACATCGATGCCCTAGCCATGATTATTCTCATAGGGAAAAAATTCACCACATCATAGATGGGCTTAGAGTAGAAACTAGAAGAACCCTTGGGGTGTATCCCAAGGAAGATTTTCTGAACTAAGAGCTCATTAGATCCAAAGGCTAATTGAGCAGGTAGTAAAAGAAGAAGATAAGCTTTGAAAAAAGGAAAGTGTAGAAGAGTATAATAGGGATCCTTCCCTAAGAAAATGGGAGGTATAATTTTGAGATGTGGAGTCGTTAATAGTTGATGAAGTGATGACCAAGAAAACCTTGCCCATCCAAGAGTCTATTTCTAACATTTCAGCAAAGGTTGACAAGTTATGGAACTCTTTGGATTAAAAGTTTCAAACTACTATGAAGATCACTAAAGAATCCAAAGAGCAAAATAGTGATCACAATTGGAGATGGTGAAAAGAAGCTAAACGTGCCTACCAAAGAGGTAAGGGCAAAGCTACAGTAGTAGAGGAAGTTGTAGAAACTGACTCTAATGTTGACACTAATTGTGACATATGTCAATACGAACATCCAAATGAATGTTGCTCTATGGTGTCACACTTATAGGAGTCTAGGATGTATTCCTCAAATCCTCAACTAGCATGTATGCAGGTACCTAGATAATTGTCTTATTCTCAAGGCAATCCAAGGTAGTTCCACTAGCAATAATAGGCTTACTACCCAAGTGGAACCCCTCCACGACCTTATGAAAAATACCAACACTGGTACCAACCACAATCATGGGGAATGTCATTGCCAAGGGAATAGTACCCCTTATAGGCAACCAAATCCATATGGGTACTATGTTCAACAACCCATCTTCCCTAGAAGTTCTACAAGTCATACATCATTTTAGCATCACTATTATCCTCTAGAGTACCACCAAACATAGTCACCATCTACTTGAGGGAAAAACCCATATCCATATCATCCTCTACATCCATTTGTGCACACACCTCCACCTTCAACCCAGTTACCTCCTACTCCATCCATGCAAGGTGATATTCCTTCACAATTGTAACAATGAAATGCTATGAGGTTTGTACACTAGCTCTCTAGCCAAGTGGTCTAGACAATCAATCAAGAAAAATACCTTTCTTCTAACCTAGTAGTCCTCTTCAACCCTTACAATCTAGTCAAGCTGATTCTCCTACATCTCCAACACCCTCATCCTCTACATCAAACACCTTCAACTGTCCTTCAAACCAAGTGCCACCTAGGATCTATACTATGATGCTAACTCATGTTGTTTTCAACTAGATCAATGTTGTTAATCTTCCTATGAAAAGATCTAACTTTGGAAGTCCACTTATTTACTTGTAGATCACTAATCATGAGCCATACAAGGTTCTTCTTGATTCTAGTTCTAAAGTTAATCTCATCTCTTATGACATGTACAAAGCCTAGAACCTACCAACTCTCAAGAAGAGCAACATTCATCTAGAGTTAGCAAATTAGTCAATTACTATCCCTCTAGGATTCGTAGAGGACATTTGACCATAGATTGTGGGTGGTCCTATCCTACTACTTTTCTAGTAATCAAGGTGGACAACTACAAAAGTGACTTCCCCATCATTATGGAAAGAGCTTGGTTAAGCTTGGTTGATGTACATATAGGTATAAGGAACCTATCTTTAGAAATATCCAAGGAAAATGAACTAGGTGATGAATCACGGTTTGCCAGGCCCCAATATCGAGTACACAATATTAGGTACATGATATCATAGCCTGGATCTGATATTGTATACATGATATCATGATACCTATGTTAGCCGATAAATATAGCACTTAGGCACATGGGGAAGAATATATTAGAGAATTAGAGATTTTTTTGTCATTAGAAGTCTTCTTGTCAGTTTCAATTCTTTTCCCAAGTGCATGCCCACAATGTGATGCTTGTAATTGTACAAAGCCTTTGTTTGAGTGTGACATACTTGGACACGCACACAATCGACAATAAATATCAAGATTACTTCATCATTGTAGCATTCACTTAGTTTTTAATTATTTAATTGTTAATTATTTATTGTTATTTTCTTAGTTAATATTTTTTTTATCATCATTTACTATTTCTATTGCTAAATGCAGAATGAGTACATCTTAATCATGAACATTTAAGTGTAACTACATGGTAACCTAGTAGCGTATCTAGTAGTGCCTTGAGCAATGTGTGCTTGGTAATCCTAGAAGTAGTACATGAAGTCCAAGATATGTATAGATGATTAAGGATAGATGCTCATTGCACTTAGGCTAGCTTAGATTTTATTTCTTGTTGCTTATTAGCTTAATAAAGTTATTTCTCATTGTCTTTAGAAGTAGCATTGTATTAGAAATCACATCATACACCTCACTCTGGACCAAACCATATGTGATAGAGCAAATACTAGTCCAAGTGGGAAGACAACAAGCTATGATCAACATATAACTATCTATGTGCCACAACTAGTCCATCCACGGAGTTTGACTGGATCATGCGTACACGCTCGTATTTGTATGGTTGAGCATAGGGGTACCTCACTGCTCATCATTGGTGCCATTGCCAGGGATGGTGCTAGTTATCTAGATTAGTTATATCATATAAGATCACTGTAACAAGGTATTAATGATATATCTTTTAGATAAAAGAAATTAAATTCAATTGAGTCACACATAATTCACGACAATGTCTCTCTCATAGAACAACGATAACGTAACAACTAGCAAGGCAATTCATTGGAGAACCAATGAAATTTATGATGAAGAAGAATTTTGGAGTAAGCAATCTTATGTAGGTGTTTCATATGTTCATGGACACCCCAACGGTACTCAAGGACTCTTATCATCCAACTTCAACACCGCTAGTGAAGATGAGACATCCCATAGAACAAGGAGGCCTATAAGGCCTTGGACCTTCTCAACGGTTAGCAATGATAGACACAAGCAAGATAAACTTGGAATTTTATCATGATAAAGCCTTGAATATTATAGAATCAAAACTCACATAAGTGAAAGACTAATCAAGTACTTTATACTATGAAATCATCGCCATCTTTTGGAGATAGGCTTGAGCTCACTTATGCATAATGTCAAGCTACTAAGGATTCACAAGTAAGTCCTTCCTATAGCAAGTACCTACATTTCTTGCCCTTGTAAAACATGATAATGGAATAACTATGAATTTCCAACAACAAATGAGACATTATCATCAAACATGATTCAATCCTCTTTGATGACCAAATCTCATCCTCCACTTTACTTGATAAACTTCTACCATACACAAGAATGAACTAGAATGGAGAGAGAGAGATGTAGAATGAATTAATGAATAAGAGAGAGAAGGTGAGAGTGAAACATCATCAAAAATCTAGCTAACCATTTAATTAGCTCATGGAAGTATATGAGTACTTCCTATATATTAAGAGAAATCCAATACTATATTTATTCACTAGTGCTTATTCACACAATAGGGATAGACCTTCAAATCCCTTTCTTAAGCATAAGCTTATACCTACCATTTACTAGTATCATCTAGCCTTGATTATTCCATAATATAATCATTGGTGTAACGGAACTAAGGTAATATGCCATAGATCATCTAGAAGTTAAGATTTTGGTTAGGGTTTTCTTTATCTATGTAAGCAACCAAGATGAATAATTTCTCATGATAGGTGTGGTCATGATTTAAATGAAGATTTGTAACCTTAACCTCTTTGGATGAGTTTATTTTAGCATTTATATAAAAGCAACAATTGATGTTACTAGAGCTCACTAAGAGAGAAACTTCTATACCTACTTGGGCATGTGTAGNATGAATATAGGATAAGCATGCCTAATTAACTTCATTCAGGCTTTGCATAGACATTAGTTCAACCTTTCATCTTGATCTTGTTTGATCAATTATATAAATTGTTTGGGATGGTAGAAATACCGATTTATGTAAACTAAAGAGCGTGGAATAGCATCACTCTTTTCATTAACTCTTCTTTTAAATTAATTTTAAAAATTTATCCTTTTTATTTCTTTTTTTTTAATTTATTTTTTTCTTTTTTTCTTTTTTAAAATTTTTTCATATTTTATTTTGTTTTCTTTTCTTTTCATTTTTTTTCATTTAGGGAAAATAATTTTTCCATAAGAAAACAATCTTGTGGGATATGCTTGAGAATTGTGGGAATGGTTGAGTGTCAAATCATCACCTAGAGTCTTCAACTTGCCCAAACACAAACATCCATCCCTTGAAATATGATACATAAAAGTTCATGGAAAACATGAATCTCTTTTACATAAGGTTTTCAAGAATGTCAAGTACATTCACCTTGATTCAATCACATAAATTAGATCCATCACAGTTATCATAAGAACCCTTGATAACACATCCTCTTCTCACTAGTGATCTACCACCTATATAGGATTTTGAAGCTTTTACTCTAACATATGGACCTATCACCTATCTATGATTGTAGTGGTAGTAGTTTCAACAACTTGTAGCATGATTCCAAGATCCCTATTGAATTTGAGCCTCATTTGCTAGTGATGGATAGAGGAAAAGTGGGTGAATAAACTCCATTGTGTGAAAATTCTATTAGTCAAGGCTTCACTTTCAATCCATTCATTACTCTTGCATCATCATCACATGTATAACTCATCCATCCACCATTGGCTTGTTAGGTGAGCATTCATAAAGAAAATTAATTGATTTTCCTACACATATATAAAGATCACACTTAAGGATAAGAAAATATTAGAAATAATTAATCATTAATCTTAATAAAATGTAAACCTTATAACTAAGCATATTAATTTTATTAAAATACATAATCAAAAATATCAAACAAATAAAAATTTGACATGGTGTGGTAGATTTCTTTTCCATGACTAATGCATTTCTATTTCTTAATAAATCTCTAGGTGAAAAATATGACATTGAGCATTAGACAATCTTGGAGATGAATGATGTTCTTTATAAAATTTGAATTAATACCCATTCATGAAGAGAATTTTGTCTAGCTCATCAGGGTGATATATGTGTATAGTGCTAGACTAGTGACTTGTGTGAATAATGTAAGATCCTTTCCACTAAAATTAAAATTTTCTCAAATGGAATAAGTGTGAAAAATTGAACTAGAAAACATTATTACTAGATTTGAAATTAAATTTCCTTATGCATACTTCATGATGAGCCATAATATAAAAATTTTCTAATTCATTACTCATTAATGTGATTATGCAATTATCATCGAGAAGGTTAAGATTAATCAACCTCTTTTTCATAAAGAATCCAAGGTCATACCAAAATCAACCACATTATCCAAGGTTTTCATTTTAAGATCAATAGGTATTCATGGAACCTATCCATACACCAACTCAAATTTTATGTAGCTAATATGATTCTTCCATGTCATTTGATAGATCCAAGGACCTTCATGATGCTTATTAGCCTAGTCTCTTTTACATTTTCTAAGGATTTTCTAAGTATTCTAACAATCTCATAGTTAGTGACCTTTACTTGATCATTGACCTATGGGTGATACAAGGAAGCCAAATGATGATTAAATTCATAAGAATTAAATAAATTCATAAAAACCTTATCAGTAAAATGCATACCATTATTAAACATCAAGATCCCAATGATATCAAACTTGTGAAGCATTTTGTTGTGAATGCTAAATAGTCTTTGATAATAGCTTCTTCCACTTATGTTGTATAATTATCCATACATAAAATAATGTATGCTTTGTCATTGGAGGTTGGGAAAATGGGACTAGCAAAGTTAATCCTTCACATGTTGAAGGTGTCAAGTGGTTGGTTCTATTATTAAGATTTCTTCATGCATTATTAAGATTTCCTTATGTGGGTAGTTTTCATAGTAGTACATGAAGTATTGAGCATCATGAATCATGGTAGATCATAAGTAACCTATAAGTAGTAACTTGTTGTTTTCCTTCTAGCGTAGTGTGTGGTTTGTTGAACTTAGAAGGTAGTAGGGTGGGATGGGATGAATAAGTTTCCCAAATTGAAATTCTTTGGACAAAGCACACACACCAAATTTAACATGGTTCCCAAACTTGGGTAGTCCACACTCGGAGGGTAGATAGCAAGCATACCTCCAAACTTTATTGCTCTCAAATGTGGTTTGAAGGGTACACACCTTGTACAATCTTCAAGCCCTAGAGTGTTGTGATGTTGCACTAATCACTCAACCCTGCAAGGTCCCATCAGGCTTGGAATGTGGTTTCCAGACTTCCATAACATTTATAATCTTGAGCTCTACTTAGGAGAATTATGTTGCAAAACCAACCACTCAATCCCATAGGATCTTAATATTTTCAATCAAGATGCCTTCCCATAAGAAGCACATCAACCTCGTAGGGCAACAAGGGAGAACAATTACAAGGGATGAATGCAACTTATTTTGCTGATCCATGTACTTAGATGTACAACACACTTTACAATGGACAAATGATAATATAATGAAGAGAAAAAATGATTACAATGATTAAAAAATCACTAGAAAATGATTGTATAAGAGCTTGCATATTTTTCAATGCATATGATGTCTTCTTATAGCTACCATGTTTTCAAATCCATCTTGGAATTCATGCAATGGCTAGCTAACGATAGCTAACAGTCATGGAAGATGTATTTGTTAGGAAAAGACATATTTTTGAAATCTCCATTTTGGAAAGAAGTCTTTGTCTGGTGAAGGAAATATTTTTGAAACTGGCCTGCATTTTGTGAAGATGTCCTTGTTTGGTGAAGACATATTTACCTAATGAAAGATGTCTACTATTTCTTGAAGATGTTTTGTCTATGCATCTTTCAATTCTGCCAAGACATATATTTTTTCTTAAAGATGTCTTTCTTCTCCTTCCTTTTCATGATGAATTATTTGTTCCTTGTTCATAATATTGCATTTCTACATGCATCAATGATGACAACTTTTCTTGTCCAAGTTGTTTGAATTCTCTTCCTTTGAGCTTTTCTTTTGTGGATAAGACCTTGAGACCTTGTGGATGAATTTATCATTTTGTCTACATCAATGCGTTCCTTGTCATCTCATCTTGGTCCTAAACACAACCTTTGTCTCCATTTTTCATAACATTTTGACATACCAAAAGGTCCACATAGTACCCACCACATATAGTATGGTGCACATGAGCCATGATGGTTTCTTGATTCTCTTCAAAAACATGTCATCTTATAAGGTCATTAGGGAAAATTTTATAAATATTCTCTCTGATAACTAAGTAAGGCCTTGCATGGTGTTGGAATCACTAGATCTTTTATTTTTTCCATATAGAAGGACTCTTCAAGACCATTAGGTAATTAAGGATGTATGTATATCATTGGTAATAATGTCTCTTCCTATTTTTGAATATAACCTTACAAATGTGATCATTAGGAAAGTCATCAAGGATCACATCTTTTCCTTTGTTACTAATTCATATTATGGATAGATGATCCACCACCATGTTTTCAATTCCTTTATTATCGATCATGTACAAATCAAAATTTTTACAAAAGAACTAGCCATTAGATGACCTATGGATTAACATTTGATTTATTCATTAGGAATTGAATGGTATTATAATAATTATAGATGAAGATCTTGCATCCCAAAACATAATTTTAATTTTTTGAGGCATGAAAGTGATTTTCATAAGCTTATTTTTGGTGATGGTGTAATTTATCTATGGCCCCATTATACTTCAATTGGAAAAGTGAATGTGCTAGGGTCTATTTTCTTATTAAATTGGATCAAGAATACATCCAATGCAAAGTTAGAAGAATTTATAATTATGTGAAATGGTTGAGTCTAGTTATAACTCTACAATGTTGTGGTTTTTATTAACCTTTCCTTTAGAAATTTAATGATATTATTATATTTTTTATTTCATAGGTATAGAAAATCTATCTTTGTTAACTAAAATAATGGCTAGGCTATTCTATAATAATCTTTAATGAATATGTGGTAATAGCATGTGTGGCTAAGGAAATATTGCACCTCTTTGACTATATTAGGGATTTGGAATAGGGTCTGATGCCTCAATAGATCCCAATAGGATTCATTTCATAAACTTCCAAGAAAATCTAGCTTAGAAAATAAGAAAAACATAATGAAGTGGAAAAAATCTTCCTTATATTAAGAAAAATCTCAAAATTCAGAGAAAATATATTAAACATGAGGATTCAATCATAACTCACAACTCTTCCAAGAATCTTAGAGGCTACACATGTTCTTCCTTAATCCTTAATTACTCATCATAAAGCCAAAGCTGAAAACAAGATACTTATAAAATATTCTCTCAACCTCTCTCAAGTGCTCTTCCTTTCCTTTCACTCAATTTCCTTGTACAAGCTCTCCTCTCTTATGAACTTTCTTTCTTGATCATGATTTGGGTGTTGTGTTACTCTATACCAATAATGGTGAATTACATTAGTATTTATGGATAACCAGAAGACAAGAAACCTAGAAACCTTTCCTCAACTTACTTTGAGGTTATTTAGATTTTTTCCAAGTCTTCTCACCTTATCTCCAACTATTTTCATTCTTTTACATCTTATTTTGGATGTTTCTTGAATTGGAACAAGTATTTTTAGAAGTTTCTTTGGTTGTACAAGTCATCTTTGATCTTCAAAAGACATCTTCTATGTCAGCCCAGTTTTTAAGAAAGACATCTTTTATTTCTAAGAGACATCCTTTCCTAGGTCAAGTGTCTCCTGTCATGGCAAGATGTCTTATCCAAGAAATCTTCTTGTTTTGGAAGATGTCTCATTGAATATGTCTTCTTCCTAGATAAGACATCTTTCTTGAAACTTCTAAAATTTTCCAAGACATCTCCTCTTACTCCTAGAAGTCTCTTATCTTCTCTAGGTCTTAGCTAAGATATCTCCTAGCCTTCCAAGACATCTTCTTCAAGCTCCAAATCTGAAAAAATTTCATATGTAGGGCAGAAAAAGGGATTTGAGAGAGGTGTCCCTACACTAGGATCTATGTCATGTACTCAATGATATTGATATTTATAAGATCAACTTTGATTCTCCACTTAGAGACTTTATGGCTAAGCACAATGCCCTTAGTTACCATTAACTAGATTTTCTTCAAGTTTAGATTTAAGTTCAACCAATATTAGTGTCATAGAATAAATTCAAGCTACTCCAAAGGTTCCTTGATTGTTTTTCCATACATAAAAATGTCATTGATGAAGAATTCTATACTCTTGACTATGTAATCCAAGAATACAAACATCATCGCCATTAAAATCTAGTTTGTGCATTTCATAATCTAAAGGATATGTTGTTGATACATTTAGCCATTTCATGGAGCAGGAAGATGATAAAATATGAATGTCACAAGGGATATTCAAGAGAAATATACATGGTGTTTGTGTTTAAATGATATTTTACGCTTTGAATTCAAGAAGAATAGTTAAAGGAAGATAAATTTGTTTTAATGATAAGGAAAATTTATCATGCTCCTTTGGAAAATGAAGGATGAAAAATAAAGTATCAAGAGTCATATTATTCATATAATTTACCGGGGCAAGCAGGAAGAAAGCAACTAATTTCTTTATGCAAGACTAAGGTTTTGAACGCGAATACGGGAGAAAATTGCAAGATAAGTTTATTCAGAAAACAGGGGATTCCAAAGCAAATGAGTTTAACTTGAATTTAGGGCAGAAAGAAATGATCAGCAATGAAATACTTGGGCATTCCTAATTCTATTCCGAATTTCATTTGGCTTCATTAGGAACCTGAACAAAAGTGAAAGTAAAATCATTTGCTGTTTCTCAAAAACGCAGTAATGGGAGCCGTTTTTTTTTTTAGTCAGAAAATCATCAACGGAAATACAGTAGCCAAAGTTTGTTGCTGAAAAATCTAGAAGAAAAGGGCAAAAACGTTTGCAGGGAAAAAAGAAATGTTTTGAGAAGGGCATTTGTTTGGTTTGAGGCGTTGCTGCTAGAACCGTTGTTTGAAATTTGGGGCTGCGGAGGCTAGAAACAGAAACAGAGAATATCAATATTATCTTCTTTCGCATGTATTTCTGCACAATTTACGGCAACCACCAGAAAGGCCCGCATTCTCAATCCGTTCTTGCTTGCTGATTGCTAATGTTTCTATAACAGATTCAGATCCAAGTTGCAGAAAACAAAGGAGAAAAGCCAGGGTCGGTGTTGCGTGATAAACTCTGCAAGTGTGGCCATGTTTAACAATCCATGATCGCAGGAGTTAGCACCGGAACAGTTGAAAGTACGTGGCAGGTTCTACTAATTTCGTGCAAAGGTTTGGAGAGCAAAAAAAAAATATAAATCAGCCGATTGTGCCCACGGTGACGCGCAATTTTTACCAGGGAAGACCAAGGTTTTAACCACAAACTTTGCCGCTAACATTCACAAACTTTGCACCAAGGTATATATAAAATAAACATTAATCTATAACTTCACAGGACTATCGGTGGTTTCAAACTTTGCATATATATAATCAAAACATATATACATATTATGACCATTGAAATACCTATAATATGAAACCTTGATTTAGAGACTTGCTTCCAATTATCCCAAGTTATGAAATATATTATTTAAATGCCATTGAAGATTTGCAATTTTAATTATCCTATAAAGTCCTCATTCTATTAAAGTTAGCATAAAATGCTCCTCATTTTATGCATAACTTCC